>CAOLHI010004857.1:0-96195 GCA_948474755.1 Ctenosaura bakeri | reverse complement strand
ATCATGAAGTCATCATAAGTTGACAGGTGATTTGAAGGTACATGCACATGCATGATTATTTATTATACTGATGAGATACTTATAAAACAAGTTCCTTACATATTGTACCATTAAAATATAAAACAAGAAACTGTATAGATATCTAAGAACTTACTGCAATTTTAAAAAGACAATCCAACAATAAAATATAGTGAAAAAATTGTCAGAAATAAACTGGATAAGAAATAAAGCTGGAGTTAATATCATAATAATGTAAAATGGATAAGATTAGTGGAGATTTGAAAGTCCTGAGAGAACCAAGTCTTAACCTGGCAGTAAGGAGAAAGGCTGATGTCAGGTGAATTTCCCTTAAGGGAGGGAAGTTCCAAGAGGACTGTGTTTCTGGTAGCTACCTGGACTATACTATTAATGGGATTAATGAATATCAACCAGTTGCTCATCTGAGACATACCTGCTGCTGCATTTGTTAATATTGGCCATTTCTGCACTACACTGTTATAGTGCTATTATTCCACTTTCAACATCCTGTGGAATTCTGGGGTTTGCAGTTTATGGAGGCCAATGCGCTCCCTGGCTGTGAATTCTAAATGCCCCTCCTTAAACTGTAAACTCCAGAATTCCATAGGATGTTGACAGTGGAATAATAACACAATAACAGTGTAGTGCAGAAATGGCCACAAACAGCACTTGAGATAAGAAGAGGAGAGCAGTTTTTCTTCCACTGCTGTTGTGAATGCCCCCACATGTTAATTGCTCCTATGAATTAAAGAATTAAAGAATTTCTCTCACACAAAAACACCTATACTCTACTTTGAAACTATAATTTTAATGTCTCCTTTTGTATGGTTCTTTGAACTAGAACATTGATAGACCTGGGACTAGATGTGATTGACTGGTGGTTATGAATTCTAGCATACAGTAAGTGCTGGAAATGATGCAATGAAACTGGTCCATATAACTATACAGACTTTAAAAGAGCTGGAGCTTGACAGCCAAGTAACAAAGCATAAGTTCCAGTAAAGGCAAGATGGAATGGTGAGGGTGAAAGAACAAAGAAGGTTGCACCAATTTTGTAGCAAATGCAACAGTAGATCAGCTTCAGGTAGGCCTAGCTGACTAGTCAGGAATTGAAAGGATCTAAAAATTCTAGCATCTCCACATACAAGCTGGATCCCTCCAGAATCTTCTGCTAATGCCTTTGATTATCCTTGAGAAATTTGAAATAAGAGAAAGCAGGCGTGCTTCAAGAACCTCTTTACTGTTAAACTTAACCTTTTCTATACCAGGGACCCAGCTTGTAAATGTATTTTTTGGCCAGGGACCTCCAAAACTTAACGCAAGATTTAAATATTGATTGATTGATTGATTGCTTCTGAAGGCTAGGATTCAAATCCTTGCTTATACAATGAATGACCTTGGGCAAATCATATCTTCTCAACCTCAGAGGAAGGCAAAGGTAAATCTCCTCTGAACAAATCTTGCAAAAAAAAAAAAAAAAAGCATGATAGGTTCACTTTAAGTTTGCCATAAGAGACTTGAAGGCACACAAGAACAAACTGCTGCTGATAGGGGGAGGTTCTTTTTAGCCATCATGCCTCTCCCCTTTGAAAACTAACTTATGGCAACCTTAAGGTGAACATATCATGAGGATGTTCTTGGCAAGACTTGTTGCCATTGCCTTTCTCTGAGACTGAGAGAATGTGACTTGCCTGAGGTAACCCAAGTAAGGATTCAAACCCTGGTCATAGGCCATTTCCACACTACACTCTTATAGCACTATGAGTCCACTTTCAACATCCTATGGAATCCTGGGGTTTGCAGTTTAGGGAGGGGCCTTCTGCCATGTCCTTTAATCAGGGAAGTGGCAGTGGAGGTACATGGATGTGTGCTCAAACTGCTCCCTCATTTCCAAACAGGGGAGTAGTTTTAGCACCCACAATCTCCCCCTTCTGCTGCTGCTGATGTTGGTGTCCAGCAGCAGGTCTTCGTGGGCCCCAAGAGGTTCCCAGACCCCAGATTAAGAACCACCATGTTAAAGAACTGAGTCCATAAAGAAACAACAGGGGAAAACAATTTATTCACAAAGAGTATTATTTGAAGTTGAGCAGCTCTGTGCATTGCTTGTTCTCCATTCTCCCTCATTGGGGAACACTAGCCAAGACAGGGACCTAGTGCAGCTCTGTGTGGGATTTCTCCAGCTGAAGAAAACCTGCACAGGCTGAAGTTGGATATGTGGTACCTGATGTCAATTTGACTGAGGACCGTGCAACAGGTTCAGTTACATTACTGGACGCTACCGTGCAATCACCTAATAGAATGTAAGGTAAGCAATATAAGGTAAGGAATCCTCTAACTACTATACACCTTATATGAAAGTCCTTCTGACTACTGTGCTGTAGAGCTTCAATCTATGCCAAAAGAAAATAAATATCTATAGCCAAATGTTAAAAGGGTCTGCATCAGTTCAAGCTTGTCAGCAAAGACTTAACAAATTAAACATTTAAATCTGGAGATCCATGAAAATGCTGTTTAGTTATTGTTCAGATTTTTCCAGCATTCTCAAATTTCTCTATAAATGTAACTAAAAGAATTTAAGATTTTAAAAATATGTTTGTTTTCAAGTTCCTGGCCCTTTTCGCACAGCATTTTCGATGCAAAAGGGCCCCTTGAGCGTCATGCAAATGTGAGGAGCAGTCCACACAACACACTCACATTTGCATAATGCTCAAGGGCCTGACGCGGACCGCGCACGCATTTTTTCATTTTAGGCTTAAAGCTGAAAATGATACATGCTCGCGCATTGCTCCAGGGCCCCACGCAAACTTACCTTGCGCGTGGAGCCTCGGGAGCCAGGCCAGTTGTGCTTCCTGTCCAGTGCAGGCTGGGAAGGTCCCAGGCTGTACTGTGAAAGGAAGAGGAGGGGCTCTGCTCGCGCAGAGCCGAAGGACCCCGGACGCAAGAGCCTCTCTCTGGAGGCTGCTCATGCGAGCCCTGCACCCCAGCACTGCAAAAAGGTAAGGTGTGAAAAGAGTCCAAGTCAAGAAATGAGCCAATCAACATTGCAGCCCATTTGTGCTTGCCAAATTTAATAGGTACCTTCATGTAGACCATGTTGCCCCAGGCAGCTATATAGTCTCTAAAGATAAGGTGAAAATCAGAGAGGAAGGGGAGACAGAAAAAATGGAATGTACCATTAAGACTAACTGGTTTTTATTTTAACATGAGTTTTCATGGATATAAACTCAGTCAGATGCAGTACAGAGTGATATCCAGAACTCAAGATACAAAGCAAATTTACATAGCTGCAGAAGCAGAAATAGGATGGAACATACTAGGTTGCAAGACCCTTGCCCAAAATTTGGTGCATAAGATGATATTGGCCTTTTGGATTTTTATAATGGTCAGTTAGTGTTGATGGGTGAAAGCAGTAAGTCTGCTTACCAAAAGTCAGTTTCCTCAGGTTCAAAACCTGCTCTGGGAAGATTCCTTTTGTTACACATGCAATAATTGTTTATAGCCAAGCCTTCTGATATGATCTCATCTGCTCAGACCTTCAAGACAGAAACTTAAAATTCTTGGATTTACAACAGGCATTTCTCAAACTACAACATCCACTGAAGGAGGTGAAGAAACAAATCAACAAGGCAAAATTAGTTCCCAGGAACAATCTACTACAGGAGACACCAATGACACAAAATGACAGAACACCTCAAATGGTCACCTACAGTTCCCCACTGAGACCAATCAAACACATCATCAATGAGCTGCAACCAGTTCTGGAGAACAATACAGCTCTCCCACAAGCTCTGGGAGGCAGGCCTTTATTGGCCTACAGACAGCCTCCAACTACTCACTTATAATAGGATGCATACATGGATGGTAATGCAGGATCAAGACCCTGCCACAAATCTAGATGCCAATTCTGTCCCCACATCTACTCTTGGAGCAATATTACAGGAGCCTGTAACATCATTCACAACATCAGAGAAACATTTACTTACTGTATATTCAATGTGATAAATGCCATCCTGCATTGAACAAACAAGACAGTCTCTATGCAACAGTACAAATGGACAGAAATTGGACATTTAAGTGGCAGTACCCCTAAACCAGTTGCAGAACATTTCAGCCTCCCAGGACACACAGTACGGGATTTAAAGGTTGAAGTCCTTGAATAAGGAAATTACAAGAGAAGACTAAAAAAACAACAGTTAAATTTAATTATATTTACAAATTCCAATCCATTTTCAGAGGTCTGAACAAAGAAAATGGCTTCAACATGTATTCAAGCAAAGGTCCTGACTCCACATATAGCAAAATGAATCTTCTCAGAGAAGGTTTTGGGAAAGGGCAAATTTGCATCATTCTGGGTCCATCCCATTCCCACAACTGTGTAAATGTGCTTTATGTCTTCAGGTTTGGATATCACTCCATACTACATCTGAAGAAGTGGATTTATATTCATAAAAGCTCATGCTAAATTAAAAAGCATCCTTAAAGATGCTGCTACATTCCTTTCCCGCCTCCCCCTTCCTCCTTTTTAAACTGACATTTCTATTTCAATTGCCATTGGCCTGAGCTGAAAGAACCAGGTGACTAGTTCTGAATCATCATGGGAGCATTGGACTTCTGTTACTTCATGCTGTGTGGCAAACTTCATAAGCAGTTCAGCATATCTGCCATTCAAAGTGGAAAACAAAACATTGCAAGAGTCTAGGGCCCTTTCTGCAATGCACCTTTTCACAGAACTGGGGTGCGGGGATCACACAAGCAGCCTCCAGTGAAAGGCTCTCACACCCTGGTTCCTTCAGCTCTGCAGCTGTCACCCGCTTGCGCGAGAGCCCCACCTCTTCCTTCTGCAGTGCAGCCTGGGAGTTTCCCAGGCTGCGCTGGGCAGGAAGCAGAAGCGCCGCAACTCTGGAGCTCCACACACACGGCAAGTGCATGTGGGGCCCCGGAGCGATGCGTGATTGCACACCATTTTTGTCTCAAAGCCGAAAATGAAAAAGTGCGTGAGCGGTGTCTGCCAGACCCTGGAGCATTGCGCAACTGTGAGTGCGTCGTGTGGACTGCTCCTCACATTTGTGCGACACTCAAGGGGCCCTTTTGCATGGCAAATGCCATGCGAAAAGGGCCTAAGTCATCATAACAGCTTGAATGTTTACTTGCTTACTGGCAATTAAATGTGAGAAAGAATTTCCTGATGGTACAAGCTGTTTGATAATGGAACAGACTACTTTGAAAGGAGGGAGACTCTCCTTTGGCGGTCTTTCAAAGGTCTCCTCTTAGGAATGCTTCTGTCACACTGAAAGGGGTTGGACTCTGGGGCCTTGCAATCCTTTTGAATGCTATAATTCATAATTCTATGAATCTACACTTCTTTTCTCAGTGGCTGGCATCTTATGAGAGCCTTAGACTTGCTTATGTGATATCTGAATGCCTTTAATATAGACATTCCTAATTTTAAAAATCACAGGGCGGCCACCCCTCATAAGCAAAGTTCTTTGAAATTCTTATTAAAATGAAAAGACGCATAGAATTATGTTGTGGTTTGCATACCTACAATCTTTTGCACCAAGGTGTACTTCTGAGTAGTCATGCATGGAGCTGAGCTGTCCTTTGCATTTCTGGTAACAATTAAATTTGTATATGTAGAGAAACCCATACGCCTGCCTGCACATGCGCTCCCCTTGCTTCTTCCCTGGCAATCTCAGAGGTGGTCCTTGAGCAAAAAAAGTTGTACATCCCTGCTTCATTTCTAAGCCTGGGGGAATTATTACAGCCAGCCCAGTCACAAATGCAGAATACCCCAGGCAATACTCCTTTCAAACATGAAGTACTGAAAAGGGAACAGGCAGGGTTAGGACTGAATCATCAGCATAGGGTTCAGCAGTGGCACGGATGGTTTTAAAGCCTCTGCCTCAAGGGAGATAAAGAAAGGTGCTGTTACAGCCCTACATGCCCCCACCCCAAAATACTTAGTTGGCAAAAATTATTTAATTGGCAAGCTACATTAATTGGAAATGATATAAAACATGACCTGAAATAACTGGAAGGTTAAACCAGACAGAGGAAAATTACTGACTGCAAACATGAGACTGCAAGGCAGATCAGCATACACCCACCTCCAGGTGAAGCCAAAGTCATTGTCAAGCAGATTACGAAGCAACCTTGGAGATAATAGGCTTAGGCAAAAGCTGAATCTCTCCAATTGGAATATAATGATCAAGCCAATGTTTCCACCAAACAGTGATTGTCTAAACTTGGCTACCTCATTCCTGGGAATTTTTCTTGCATTATCCTGACCTTTCCTCGAGTACAGGGTGATCATGACAGTCATTATTTCTTTGTCACTTAAGTTCTGAAACCATTAGCACCACCCAGACCCCATTGTCTGTGTTGCAACTCCCATTGTCCACTAGGCTGGGAGAGTGATTAACTCGCACATCCCAAGGAGGAAAATAGAGTATAAATATCTCCAGTTCTGAGAAACTACTTTTGCAGTTCACCAGTTGTTGAACGTCTCTGTGCCAGTTTGCTTCTCCTGTGTACTGCCCTTAGACACATAAGTCTAAGCCACATTGCTGCATATTGACTATTCTTCTGGATTGGTAATTATAACCCCAAACCCTCAGCCTCTCTATCCATATTTTTTCCTCCCTTTATCCTTTGGTTAGCTCTTGTGTGAATGTGTGACTGTTTGTATCTTGTGTGAATGTGTGAGTGAATTCCCCTCAAGAAAACATACTTCTAGTTTACTTTTGAATCTCTGGCTGGTTCTTTCCTGCAAGACCCCATAAACATTGGTGGAAAGATCTTGTTGTTACTCCACCTCTTGCAGGCCTCCTAATTTTGAGCTAATTAATTCCCCTCCATCACGTGGAGGTACTCGCATCATGGGTGAACCCCTGAGTCATCCACATTTTGGGGTAACAGTGCATAGTCTTTTGAAAAAGACGCAGAGGCTTTTCAGAAGACCTGCCATCTACCCTGAAAGGAAGCCCTTTCTGTCCGATAATGGGATGCACCTGCTCAGTGGTTACAAAATAATTCTATGTATGCTCAAAGTTACTTTTTCTATAGAATGCTACTTTATCTGTTTACATTAAGAAAAAGCATGGGCACAGGCCAGAAGTGTTTGTATTAAATGGCCAAGTTTAAAGGGAAACACTTCAAGAATAATAAGAGGTGTGCGTTTCTCTTCACTGACACTACTGCAGATGATCTAGAATGACTTCATCTTATGCATAGTAACCAACTGAGACTTTAGATAAGCATGTTCAAACATGATGTCCAAAATGATAATAGGGTAGCCTCTAAGGTTAGCTGTAGTTCCACTACTCTTTTGACTCCATTTGATTCACAGAAGTTGGACTATAAATCAACCAATCCTTGCATCTATGATAAATATGCAATAACCTCAGATATTTTAATTGTATTTTTGATATGTTTTGGTGTGTGCATGTGCCTATATTTGTCTAAGTGAAATTAACATCTTTCCATTCAGAGGTGAAAGGCAGTTAAGATTAAAAAACCAGCTATAGCAGATAATTGAAAATTTTGTTTGCACCTGAGAGCTGGACAAATTTAAAGAGTATATATTGAGGAGACGGGCAACTGCAGCAGAAGCCAGTTTCCACCACCTGGCTGTTATGCACTGCTTCATTCTTGGTTAAGAATATATTGCAGAAATGATCAAAAGTCAACTTCTGATTTGCATTTCCAGGTTTATAGGGCAATTTTGAGCCAATTTCTGCTAATTGAAGGGAGTGTGGAATGTGGAGGCAGAGGGTTTTGGGGATGTATGGATGCCCAATGCCACCCTGGTGGTGTTTGGAATCATTTAGTGGACAATTTTTCACTTTCTCCAAATTGGTGGTGGTGTGAAATCTTGGGGGAATTACAAAAAGGAGTTGAGGAATAACATGTGGCCTATGGGCCACATTTTCACCACTCCTGCTCTATGGAGGGAAGGGCTGTTTGAACATTTCTGTTCTATCTTCAGTGTTACAGTTGCAAGACTGAAAACTGGAGAAGACTCTTGTAACTCTAATGGCTGCTTAGAAGAGGGAACTTCAGCAAGTGTTGCTTGTTGTTCAAGAAAGTAACAGGCAACACTTTTCAAAATTCCCTTTTCTGTACAACCATCACAGGCACAGAAGCCCTCTCCTGTTTTCAGTCTGACACCTCTATGCACACTGACCTGATCTGTGCTTCTTGGACTAATACAAGAACAAAAACACACTGGGGGGGGGATACTTTTCCCTACATTTTGTCATGAAGTTCTTGGCTCAAAATATATATCAAAAGGAGTATACAGTTGCTTATTGTAGCATCAGTGCACATTTTAGGGGAAAGGCATACAGAACTGCCCATTTTGAGAAATAAAAATGTAGTTTTTGTGTGCTATTTTAAACACTGCACACTTACATTCAGAAACAAAATGGAATGGACTTATAAGTCAACACACGTAAAACTGATAAAGACCAGAAATAAACCAATCTGTCCATCCCTAGCTGAAGTCTGAGCAAATGTTCACTAGTACACAAGCCAGGAGACTTCAGACTAGCTGAGAGTCCGTTGTACCTAGAGATGCAGCACTAAAAACAGTAAAAGCCCAAAGATGAAGGAAACGGAACACATCAGGCACAAAGTGGTAAATTGGAGAGGGGACAGTGTTGAGATAGGAACAGTAAATCCATTAATCTTAAGAAATAGAATTCACTGTGCAAAACAGCTAAAGGCTGAGAGACACCTCATTTGTTATCAGGTTCACTGTGAAAGCCTGATTCTTTAATTATCTCACCAAATTCTACAGCCCATTCATCAAGGTGCCTGCACCAGGTTGCTGTGATTACCACCCACATACCATCTGGGAAAAGCTGCAGAGAAAGTCCAGAGAACCAACTCTTCAACAGCCAACTCTCACAGCTCTTGCTGCATGGGAGAGATTACAATCCTATATACAGCAACCTGGATGTAAGTCCCACTGAGGTTATTAATACTTACATTTGACTAGGTATGGCCCTATTCCTTTCCTTTGTATGTGAAAACCCAGCTGAGTGTAATTGAGGCAGGGCAACCACAGAAAACAACCAACAGCCATTGATTTTGAAGATTGCTCAGAGCAGCACATTGCATTTGCAGGAGGGATGAGAAACTTTTCCAGGATGAGGGGACTCTCTTGAACCTCCCAGAAGTCACTGGGGCCTGTAGTTGTTGTTCATAGGATTTTCCACCACAAAATTCAGCAGCAACTGTAGAACCTCTCTGTGGTTTAGGAGGGTTCTAGAGAGCCTTGGTGCATCAAAGACCTCACTGCAAGGAAAAGTGTCAATCTCCCTTCCAGAAGAGATTGGATATGAAAAAGCCGTCATAATTTTGATGTTGCCAATGGTAGGAACACTGGGGGCAAAACAACAGAAGTGCAAGAGTCACATCTCAAGCATACAGAGTAGATTCAAGAAGAGGCTGAAGGGCAGACAGTGGCAAGGAACTAAATAATGGTCTTCATAATTTGGGTCAGTAAGTTACACAGTAAGCTCACATATAAGGCTATCCAGATGTTAATGGTCTGAAAATCATATTATCCTCAGCCAGTATAGCCAATGATGAAACATGATAGAAATTAAACCTAATGATTAAACCTAATGATTCCTAGTGGGTCTCCCATTGGCCATCCCTGCTCTTTAGTCCAATGGAAGCTGCTTCATACTGAGATTTTTCTGCCACCTAATCCAATTTAGTATTGGCTGGCCATGGATTTTCAAAATAATATGAAGTAGCCCTTATCTTAGAGTAGAATAATGTTATCAAAGATCCTTTTCAATAGGTAGGGCAAGGATTGAACCTACAATGAAAAGCATATGCTCAAACACTGACCTACAGTCCATTGCAAAGGGACTCCATGTGATTAACTCTGGCATGAAAAGTGGCTGACCACGCTAGGGGTTGTATTGCTTGGTCCTGTAACTACAGTAAATGAAGACACATTGCATGAAAAAGGATGAACTAGCTCCACAAAATCCTTAACTTTCACTAATGGAAATTAATTGCCTCCCAGTGCAAGTGCTGCTATCTGCTTTGAGGGCCAGAATGGCCACATTCTATCATTGTGTTTGTGAGAACTTCCGCACTACACTCTTATAGCGTGATTATTCCACTTTCAACATCCTATGGAATCCTGGCATTCCAGCCGGCCTCTCCCTAAACTGCAAACCCCATTCTCTTTCAGAGATAGGGCAAAGCATGAATTTGTTTATCCAATGACTGTGTGTGTAACCCAGTTCAGAGCAAAGACATTCTATTGAAACATTGAAATAATTCTTTATTTAACAAACTGTCAGACTAAAAGGTAGTTGGTAACTTAAGGATTAGCAACCAGCACAAGATGTGTATATATAAACCAGCCAACATTTTCTTTCTCTCTCAGAGATGGATCGTTCACTCTCTCTTAACTCAAAGCACTCTCTGACTAAAGCCTCCAACTCTGTTTCAGATAAATTTCAATTATTCACTCCCCCCATCTAGCTCCTCCCTCTGGCTAGCCTGGGTTCCAATTCTAACAGCCAATCTCAATTTAAATCCCCAGGGTTGCTAGGGTACTCCATTGCTAAACCCCCACCCATCACCCCAGTTCGACTTGCTGGTGGCTTTCATTGTCACACATGGCTGAACTCCATGATAGTTGCTTGGACCCTGTTCTAGGAGAAAGATGGGATATAAGTAAAGAAATAAGTTGCTTGTTTGAGCTGTTACACACCAAGGACATGTACTCTCCATGTATAAATGTCATGTACCACACTGAGGGGATCCAAATCCACTCTGGTTCCAGATGCTTATAACATCATTAGTGCTGATGGGGTCAACAGGTAACATTCTGTTTCTCTTGAATACTTTCCTTCTGATCAGTCAGACTAAATGCAAACATATAATCTTCATTGCATGATATTCTTCTTGGGACCTGCTGTTATATGCAGAATATCAGATATATATGTGCAAGTTGGCTGCAGTTAAGGAAACTGAATCCCCAACATACTAGTTTAAGGTTATATGAACCAGTCCAGCCTTACTATACTTGAAGTACATAAATGTCATTTTGACTAAGTGTCATTCCTTAAATGTAGTTAGTGGTGTTTTTCTTGCATGAACTTTGAAAATATGTCTGGTACTAATTGTTCTATTGTTCTCAAATAATACAGTCCATATATATCCAACACAATGCAAGTGACCTGTACAAAAAAAACCCTCACAGCTTTAACTGAACAGTTAAAGGATACAATAGAATCCTCTTTCCCTTTGTCTTCCACAAAACACACTATCAGCATCTATGACACATTTCTTTCTTGCAAGATAAAGGGCAACAGAGAGATAGCCTACAACATATATTAAAGCTACCACAATATTAAAGTAATGCATCGACTTAGTTGACATATTTTCTCCTCTATAACAGGATCCACAACTAGGCTCCCTGTACCCAAAAGCTTACATTCAAGAGAAAATCTAGTCATCTAGTCCAACATCCTTCCAGAGCAAGAAACCACAGCTAAAGTATTTGCAATGGTAAGTGATGGAGATGTTAAAAGAAAGAAAGAAAGAAAGAAAGAAAGAAAGAAAGAAAGAAAGAAAGAAAGAAAGAAACTTACTTTTTGCTAAGTGAAACAGCTGACTGAGTGCAAGACAGACCACCTCCTACTATTGTTTGGAATCTTTAATCAGGCTGCGACAGCTACTCATCATAATGCCTGTGGCAGAGTCAGGCGAGGGCAAGTTACTTCTCCCATCTATTATCATTCAATCATCCTTAAATGTGAAAAGTTAAGTATACCATGTATACTTATAGGTTCTCTCCATATGTTCAGTGTAGCTCCCAAATGCTTAGTATAGACTGCATGTATTATTATTTTATTTTCCTGGGAGTATAGACTGCATGTATTATTACTCTATTATTCCTGGGAGAGCTCATCTCTGTCTTTGTGTTTTGTATGTGTGCACGCTTGGTCATTTAGTACTTTCAGTAGACTTCTGATTGTTAATTTCTGAGTAGGTTCAACTACAAAGGACTCTTTGATCATTATGGGGACAGAAATTTGGGATTGGGCTCATATTCCCTTCACTGTATTTTCTGAGGAAAAGTGCAGGGGAATGGAACTCTGCCTGTTGAGCTTCTGCTTCATTATGCACAACACTACAGTATTTTGTGCAGTACAATTTATCTCATGTTATACTGGCTTAATCAAAATCTATTGCCATATGCTTACATAACAGAGATTTGGTAAATGGCACCAGTTGGCTTTGTGCCTGTCAGACAGAAAACTGAAGGGGAAAAAAGAAAGGGAACTACTATACAGTCTTCATGTAAGCCTCACCTATGCTTTTTGAATTAGGGGGTTTAAAAATAGAACAGCTCTGTAATCTGATGGCTGTTACTCAGAAGTAAGTGCTATTGATACTGCTGGACAAGTTCCTGAAACTATATCTCATCCTATGTTTTCTTGCTGAAGTATATTTCATTTAATGAGTGAGAGATAAAACTTGGGAGAGCTTTATCACAAGACAGAAAGTTCCACATATTTAGTACTTTTTTTTTAAAAAAAAACTTTTTGAAGAAGGAGGATTTTACTTTGGAACATGTGAGCTGTTTACAATTATTAATTTTATCCAGCACTGGAGTTTTTCTTCTTTCTTGTTTACAGTTTTCTCTCCCTTTTTTCATTTCTTTCTGATAATGTATGAAGGGCACTACTGGATCAGGCCTAAGACTGATCCAGTCCAATAACCTGTTCTCATTGCTGCCAACCAAATGAGTATAAGACAGAAGTCCTCCAGAAAGACATAGTGACCACAGTGCTCTCTTGCTCATGTTACACAGCAACTGATATACAAAGACATGCTTCCTCTGAACCTAGAGGTAATATACAGCCATCATGACAAACAGCCTTCAGTAGACTTTGCCTCCATCAATTTGTCTAATCCCATTTTTAATGCCATTCCTGTTGGTGGCTGTCACTATATCTTGTAGTAGTGAATTTTAGTTTAATCATGTGTGAAGTAGTGCCTTTCATGCATTTTGAATCTCATTGACCTTCAACGGATGATTCTGGGTTCTAATATTATGAAAGAAAGAGAAAAGCTGGTATACACGGTTTAAGTTTATACACCTCTTTCAGGTCTGCTGTTACTTGCTTTTATACTAAGAGCCCTAAATTTTCTGCTTTCCTCATAGGGAGCTGTTCCAGTCTCTTGATCATTTTGGTTGCCCTTTTCCACATCTTGTCCAGCTCTCCAATATGTTTTTTCTTTCTTTCTTTTTAACCAACTATAACAAGTTTTGACTGAGCAAGGCAGTTGATGACTAGGGATTTTGGAGGTTTCTCACTGATAGGGATGCCATACATAGAAGTGGACTTGGAGGCAAATAACAACAACAAATGGCAAGTCCAGATTGGGGGGCCACTCCAGAACCCATGTGGGAGAGAGAGTAAGAGCAAGGCACCCAAAAGAAGTCTGCAGGAGTTAAGCACAAACTCCCTGTTGCAGTTAGTTAGGAACCACCAATTTGTGTAGAAAGGGAGGGGGGAGCTGCCATGGCCTTATAACACCTTCAATGGAGTCCTGGGTCTTAAAACTGAATAAAACTATGGCAGAAAAGCTGGGTTCAACACTGATTGTGTGGTATACATTTAACAACAACCACAACCAAAACAAACAAACAAACAAAAAAAGCAAGTTCCATCTATGGAAAAAAAGTGGGTGTGCTTGAATATGCAGGGCATTTTGGTAGTTGGCTTCCTGGAATTTCTCTGTAGGTGCCTATCAGGTACTTCATAGAGCTCCACTCTGTGAAATTTAAAACATCATGTAAGCAGTGTTGGGTTGAATGGATATATATGTACTTTTGTGGCTTCCATTGCCACAACTTGGGAAATATGAGGTGAAAAGGAGAGAAGATAAATCCTGCAAATTAAATGAGTAGACACTGGAGAGGAGGAGAGTGGATGAAGAAGCTGACTAATTTGGGCAACTGTGGGGACAGTCTATTTCTGCCTATCCCAAAAATCCCTGCGACAGTGAGAGTGCAGCAGCAGTTCAGGTATGAACCCCAAGGGCCAGGAAGGTCTGTGGCATCAAACCACTGTGCCCAAGTGCTAGCTGACTGGACCACAGAGTCTCCTTCCTCATCCTATGAGATTGCAATTATTTATCAGGATACCACAATAAAGATGTAGTCAAACATTTAATTTGGCCAGTGGTGTTCAGCCTTTTCTTCTCAAGTGCAATCCTGAAACAATAGGTCTAGTAATGACATGGTATTACTCTGACAAAAGCACCAAGCAATTTGCATGGTTCGCAAGCAAGGATGCTACTGAATTCCCCAACAGTTAGATTTCACCATAGAGTAGGCTTTTCCTTCCCTCTTTGATTCAACCACTGTTGGAGTCCAGCTACAGCTTTTGCAGTTTATGTTCTGGTCTCCAGGCGATTGTCAGATGTTGTATTTTAAATCAAGTTTTCCTACACATGCAGCTGTGGCTATTGCCTGTAATCACTGCATGGCCACCTAATCTTCCCTGACAGGCTCCAGGGAGGGCAGGAGAAAATGATTAACAGTTGCACGGTTGTGGGTAGGCCCTGCAGCTGCAAGGAGAAGCCTTCTCCTTTTGCTCAGTTTTGCTTTTCCTTCCACTGGCACATCAGGGAGCTCTGGATCCACTGTGACCCATTCCCACTGGCACTCCACTGATAGGCAACTCTCTGTCTCTTTTCACTTTCTCACTTTCACCCTCTCTGGGTATGATTGGGTAAACAGTGATTGCAAAGCACAACTAGGGTGTACCTCAGGGTTGGGTGGCATGTGGGTGGGCCCACATGGCACATGTTGCATGCAGAACTTCAAGCCAATTTTGTAGGTTCCCAGTTCTATCCAGAGTGTACTAATTGTCATCAGTGAGCCACAACTCCTGCTTTAAAACATGTTCGAGAATTCAGCAGTAAACCAAAAAATACCCTTTTAAAACTAGTAGGAAATTCAGCAGAAGTTCTCAAAGAAAGAAAGAAAGAAAAAAGAAAGAAAGAAAGAAAGAAAGAAAGAAAAGAAAATTAAAGAAAAGAGGTAGAAAAGGAAAAAGGAAAAAGGGGAAAAGAAAGGAAAGGAAAAGAAAAAAAGAAAAAGAAAGAAAGAAAGCTCTCAAATATATCATTTTTTTGTGAAACCCCAGCTTTGCCAGTGGTCAAAAGTACTTTTTCTGGCAGAATAAAATTAAATTGAATAAATCCCCCCCTTTTTATTCCAGAATTCTCCCAACTGCACTGTAGGTTTGGAGGGCATTTCCATGACACGTGGAAGGCCCTTGGGCCCCCGCAGTGGTCAAAAGTAATTTTGCCAAAATTTGTGTGTGTGTGTGTGTGTGTGTGTGTGTTCCCAAATCCTCCAAAACATCAACTAAGAGCTATGGGATGCATTTTCATCATACTCCATGTCCCCTGGGTCAAACTAGCCCCAGGAGAGGCCTTTCTTAAAATGAAAAACATTGTGGAAATGCCCCCATACTCTCTAGGGGTCTATGAGGGCTGCATTTTTTTTTGGAAGCAGGTGGAGTCCTCCAAGGTTCCTAGGGGGCTAATGCAGCCCTCTGGCCTTCCACAGCTGCTGATCCCTGTTTTAAGGGTTGCCAGATCAGCACTGTGCCAGGCCCCAAGATTTCAGAGTCAAACCTAAGACGTAGGGATGATCTATTATGATGTCCCAGTTAGCAGGCCCTGATGAAATTGCGAGGATGACAAGACAGTCCCCAGTGATGTCATTAAGCACGGTACATTAACCATTAACCATAGTTTCATGAGGTATGCCATTTAAATAATTAAAAGCCAGCTCTAACAAAGAAGGAAAATATCTACACATATCTTTCAAGCAGTGCTTCTGACCTGAGATTCCTCCCTCATCCAGAAGGCTAGACTAGGGGTACAAGCTCTGAAGGTCTGCAAACTTAATTTCTTTAATGGGCAAGTGTAGTTGAGGCTAATCTTGTTGTCCTACCCTCCCTGTACCGTTGTCTGTACAGTGTTAGAAGGAGCAATCATTGTCATTCAGAGTGACAATTGCAGATAAAAAAAGGATTAAATGGATATTCTTAAATACATATTTTTTTAAAGAAAAAGAAAAAAAGGTGAGTTGATGATAGAAGACAGTAGAGCAGAACTCCACTTGTCCCAGTGTGCGATTACTGATGGAGTTTGCATAACTTCTGCAGTCAAAAGGCTGTAATTTGCATTATATGGGCTGCAGATCAAGAATCATGTCAGCTGGTTGCTACAGCATCTGCTCAAATATCCCATTGTTCTTTGAGCACAATTCATAATTGGACTCAAGTTTTCATTAAAAGGGGCTTGAAGAACTTATGATGCAGGCTAGGCTAGGTTTCTCCCCTTCCTAGGAAGCAGGTTCCATGCTCCTCTGATGTTGTAGAAAGATTCACAAATAGGGGCAACACAGAGACAAAACATGCCTTTTAAAGAGGCATTTCTGGCTGGGCTGGCTGGGTCAGTACCCTGTTGTGGATCATAACCTTTTAATTGCTTCAGACAACTTAAGCAGATAATCTACTACACAATCACTGTCCCTCTCTTAGGCCCTTTCTGCACCTTACCTTCTTCTGGCACTGGGATGAAGGGATCGCGCGAGCAGCCTCTGACAAGAGGCTCTTGCATCCCTGCTGCTTCAGCTCTGCACAAGCTGCCTGCTCGTGCAAGACCCTGCGTCTTCCTTCCGAAGCGCAGCTTGAGAATTTCCCAGGCTGCGCTGGGGCAGGAGGTGCAACCAGCGTGGCTCCAGAGGCTCTGCATGCCAGGTAAGTGCTCGTGGGGCTCGGCAGCAATGCATGATCGCACACCATTTTCAGCTTCTAGCCGAAAATGAAAAGGTGCACGATCGGTGCCTGCTGGCCTCTGAAGCATCACGCGATTGTGAGTGTGTCATGCAGATCGCTCCTCACAATCGTGCGATGCTCCAGGCACCCTTTTGCATGGAAAATGCTGTGCGGAAAGGGCCCTAGTAAAGTATTTGATAACCACTGAGGAATGAGCTTTACAGTGAAATGTTCAGCCCCACCCTGGAGAATGCTTCTGTCTTGAAGAGCAGCTCCTTCTCCCTGGAATCATCTCTCACACTGAAAAACAAACCCTTTGAATATTCAGCACTAGCCTACCTGTGACCAACCAAAAAGAATGTCCCTGCATAACTACTTAGTCAGATAGTTGGCAGTTTTCTATCCTAACCTGGCTTCCGCATAGGCCATTCCTACTATCTGTCAAACCTCTTTGCACGTTTTCTCATACAAACAAAGTTAAGAGTTGATAGGTTTGCTAGATTTTTTTCTTGTGTGTGTGTGGTTTAAACGGTTTTAACTGGCTTCAAATTTAATGTTTTTTTAAACTTTTGTATGCTGTTAATTTTTAAGAATGTTTGCTGTAACTTGTAAACCACCTTGAGTCCCAAACTGGAAGAACAGTGGCATAATTTTCATAATCACAGTCATGATGATGATGATAGTGAAGGGTTGGGCTTGGCTCACAGTGACTTGCAGAATGTTGGACACAGGCATTTTTTACCCACACACCTTTCTTTCCCTACATTCACCACACTATTAATGCTTCTAATTTCTTAAATGTTTGCATAGAGTATTGGAGTGCCAGGGAATCTACATGTTAATAATGCCCTTGGCATAATTGTGTGCATGCGTGTGCGTGCATTCATGTGCATGCACATACCCCTTCACTTTACCTGTCAACTTATGGTGACCCCATGAATTTTCATGGGTTTTCTTAGACAAGGAATACTCAGAGGCAGTTTTGACAGTTCCTTTCTCTGAAATACAGTCTAAAGTACCTGGTATTCATTGGCGGTCTCCCTTCCAAGTACTGAAAAGAGCTGACCCTGCTTAGCTTCTAAGATCAGATGGGATCTAGCATAGTTACCCACAAACACAGCCCAGTAATTCACAGCTTTCTCATTCACTTTCATCTACTGAAAGCATAACCCAAAGTCCACCCAACACTCTTTTTACCAATCACCTCCTCTGAATGGTCAGGCAAAACATTAATGCTCCATTCAAGCTTGAAGGGAGCATTAATGTTTTCCTGACCATCCAGACGAGATGATTGGTAAAAGAGTATTGGCAGCATTACTCAGGTTTAGGGCATTAAGTGGTGTTACATCGGCAATGACAATGGAAGTTCTAGACAATGCAAGTTCTAGGTTAGACCCAGAACTAACCACAATCCCAAACCACTGAGCCAAACCTTGAACTGGCTAACTCTATCTGCACTAAAACCTTTCGTTCTACAACAAGAGCTGCAACAAGGCCAGGCATGATTGCTTCCCCTTGACTTTCATGTCATTACTGTTGAATGCAGCAAACAGTTGAGGCAATTCTCCTTTTGTCTTACTTCATAGAATCATAGAACTGAAGTGTTTACAACTCAGAGTGGCCCTATGGTGAACCTAATATGTGATTTTCTTGGCAAGATTCATTCAGAGTGGATTTTCCTTGTCTCTGAGGCTGAGAGAGTGTGATGTGTTCAAGATCACCCAGTGGTTTCCATGGCTGAGTAGAGATTTAAACCAGAGATTCCAGAGACATAGTCCAATGTACAAAGCACTACAAAATTAGAGAAAATTAGACTTAGAGAGCTGCGTATGTTTAGTCTGCAGAAGAGAAGGTTAAGAGGGGACTTGATAGCCATGTTTAAATATTTGAAGGAATGCCATGTAGAGGAAGGAGAGGGCTTGTTTTTTGCTGCTCCAGAGACCAGGACAAGGAGCAATGGATTCAAGCTGCAGGAAAGGAGATTCAACCTGAACCTCAGGAAGAACTTCCTGACTGTCAGGGCTGTCCGGCAGTGGAATATGCTGCCTTGGAGTGTGGTGGAATCTCCTTCTTTGGAGGTTTTTAAGCAGAGGCTAGATGACTATCTGTCGGGAGTGCTTTGAGGGTGTTCCTGCATGGCAGGGGGTTGGACTGGATGGCCCATGTGGTCTCTTCCAACTCTACATTTCTATGATTCTATGATTCTATGAAATGCTGGCTCTTTCCCTGTTCTACCTCATGATATTTGTATATCAGAACTTGTTTGCTACCATTAAGTGTGGCATTTGCAGAAGAGGTAGGGAATGGTACCCAAAGAAGAAGGCTCGCTGTTCTGTTTGCTCCACTGAGCAGGCTTTGTGCTGAACCAGCAAGACATTGAACGCTGCCCATGCCTGGCTGGCACCAGGGCCAAGGTGTGGGTTGTCTGTCTGTCACAGTGCCTCAGAGTGCTGGCAGTTACTATGCAGCCTGTAAATGAAATTGCTGCCAGTGAACAGCTCACACCTCTTACAAGCAGAATGGCCTGTAGCTGGCTGCCAAAGGATCTTTGCAGTTATCTTGTCTGCCCTGTATGGATCAAAATAATCACTGAATTGTATCATTACTGCATCAAAGCCAATGGATTCTGCAGGATTAAAATGTTACTTTTCACAGCTGAGGACCATGAGAACTAATCATCAGTCTAGGCAGTTTGAGATAACCTAACAGTTATTTGGGGAGGGGGCATATACCTTTTTGTATTAATATGAACAGTATGTCTTTTTCTTCCTTCTTTCATAACATTGGTACAGAGGAGAATATACATGCCAAAGATGTGGCCGTTTCTGCACTAGACTGTTACAGTGCTATAGTTCCACTTTCAACATCCTATGGAATCCTGGGCTTTGCAGTTGAGGGATGGGCATTTAGAATTCTGAGCCAGAGAGCTCTTTGGCCTCAGTAGCACACAATCTATGCTAGGTACTGGCCATGGATATTGGTGTCACTCTTTATTGTGGGGCAAGCAACATTTTTGCTATCAAGGACTAAATATGGCCACGATTTGTGAGCAATATGCTGTGAAGTATAGCCAGCACTGCTGGTAAGATGGCCCTGGGTTGGCAATGTACAGTGACCAGAGTCCCCCCAACATGCAATCTCCCACACTATTCACATTTGCACCCACAGTAACACATGTTTTCTCTCTTGCTTCCACAGTCCCCCACAACAAATACATACAATTCCCCTGTCCCTTACCTGCACCACAAAATCTAGATCTCTGTCGTGGGGAGGACTGCCATATGGTATAGGCAAGATTAATCTTCATGTGCCATCCTCCTCCTTATAATTGCTTTCCTCCAAATCACCAAATAGACTTAAAGATAGAGGAGAGTACAATTTTTGTGGGTAGGATGATGATAGCTTCCCCATTCACTATCTTCTCCATCACAACTGTGCTCCCCTTGGCAGCCTGGAGTGACTGTAATTTATATGGAGAGAATGGCACATGGGACAAATTGTGCCTTGTACCTCCTTCCCAGCATGGTCCCACTTCCCAAACATGCCAAACAGTTGTGTGTTGGATTTGTATGGAAGGAAATTCAATGGTTTGCCCATCTGTGGTGGACCATGCTGAAGGCCTCTGAGGGCTACTTGTATTTCACCACCTGTGGCTTGCTAACATGTGCTCTATCTGAACTGCAAGTACATCACACAGTACAGTCAATACACCTCTGTGACTATATATTGCAGGGAAAGGTTATTAGTTTGGGCAAGTTATGCTGCACAGAAACCTGTTTCTCATATTGACTGAACTTCTCACTAAACAACCCCAGTTAAATTCTTTTTTTTTTTTTTGGAGGGGGGAATATATTTGTATTGAGACATCAGTTTTAAATACATAAAACAACACATAAGGGAATACATAACACTAAAACATATAGCAATGACAAAATAAGACTAACAACGGACGACCTATTCTAAAAAAAGAAAGAATTAATCTAACAGAAAAAAGGGGCTGAAAGGGTATATACATGACTTCCAGCCCCATGGCTGATGGTTGTGAGATACACTAGAATATATACTGCCTCAACACTATAAAATTGCATATTTCTGCTATGACAACTAGAAGATACTAACCTTCAAAACCCAAAATTGAAGTTCTCCCTCAATGATCTCTCAAATGAACAATCCACATGTCCCAATCTTTCTTAAATCTGCTCAATGATCCTATTTAATCAAAAAAGTCAATTTATCCATTTCTGCCAAATCAAGCAGTTTCATCAGCCAGTCTTCTTGAGATGGAGTAGGTGGATCTTTCCATGGCCTTTTCCACATGGGCTTAAAGAAACGGTGCAGAGCGTCCTCCACAGAGGACGTCTACACCTGGGAGCGGACTGGGTCAGACCTACTTTGTGTAGTTCCGCAACTCAGCCTGCTCCCAAACGACCAGAAGTGGTCATTCAGCGTGCTTTTGAAAGACTGCTTAAAAGAGGTCTTTCAAAAGCACGGAGCACGCCACTCCATGGCCTCGCTCCAGTGCGGATTTGCAGGCTCGCACCAGTGCGAGCCTGCAGATCTGCCGGGGGCGGGCTTCAGGCTGGTGAGCTTCACCGGTTGATGGAGAGCCTCCACCAACTGGAAGCTGCCATTTTCGTCCCCAGAGCAGTGCAGAGTGCAGCCACACACTGCTCTGAACCAGCCTGGACCCGCAGGTGGAGCACAAAGGTCCAGTGAGTACCAGCACAGGGCGATTCCCTCACCCCGTGCGGAAAAGGCCCATGTCTGAAAGTAGTTTAGCAATCATATATTGTATGATTCTTTCAAACTTCTTATATATCTGATCATCTGTCAGTCCCAGTAAGAAGTACTCAGGTTTTAGTAAGAACTTTATCTTCCAGATGTCTTCTATTGATCAAAGTATCAACTTCCTCTTCCCCCCTTTTTCACCCGTCAACCATGTATGAAAAGTCCCCCTCTTTTTTCACATTTCCAACAAATATTAGTGGATCCATTATACCTTTTAGACAATCCTTCTGCCATTAAGTACCATCTGTACATTATTTTATAAAAAAAAATCTCTAAAATCATAACTTAATGTAAACTTCAAATCTCTTCTCCACATTTTCCCCATTGTTCTATTTGCATGTTATGACCCACATTTTGTGCTCATTTAATCATACAATCTTTTACCTGTTCATCTTCTGTATTTAATATCCTCTAAACTCAACAATAAGTTATGCATTTTGCATTTATCCAAATTTTGGATAAGTATACATAACAAAATCTCAGAAATTTTCAACCATGAATTCCCTATGTTGCCTAAATTCTATTTGTTAAACATGATTCAAGATTTGCCCTCAAACCTTTTCAAACATTGGAGGATTTTGCTGTACTTGATTACGGCAGCTAGGATAGCTTTCGCAAGAAAATGGGGAAAAAATGATACCCCCACTCTCAAGGAATGGTGCTATGAGATTCTTGAAATGTAAACAATAGATATTCTATCACATATAATTAAGGGAAGACATGAAGGAAAAGTTAAAAATGAGTGGATTTTGGTAAACTTATTTGCATCTGAGCATTGTGACAACTAATCCTTGACTAGTGAGATACTTTATTAAAGCTTTGCAACATCATATTAAAGTTCTAAAGAGACTCTTTTGTTCATAGAGTCACAGGGTCGTCAGTAATAACCCAACAACATAGAATATTTGCAGCATTTAATAGATGAATTAAAGAAATCAAGTTCAATAATATGCTTTAGTAGCTGACAGAATCTTGTAATTTTGGGACGGGCTTCTGAATTTTAGCTGAATGCTAATCTTTATAGATCATTTAAAGGGCTCTGGAGTTACAAGGGCAAGAGCTGAAGTGGGATAGAAGTTTCTTAATATAAACACTGACAGTATGACAGACTAGTTAACCCATAAATGTGAGGAGGAAGATGAATAAGATGGATAAGAGGCTGTTGTTCTTTTTTCTCTATATGTTTGTTTGTTTGTTTCCTTTCCACAAATAGAACTTTACGAAGTACAAACAATCGGTACCCATTTTTGGGTTGTGTATTTTAATGATAAGTTAACATTTATAGTTTAACACTACAATATTACAAAACATGAGTTAGCATAACATTGTTCAAATACTCAGCATACAACAATGGGGACAGGACTTGCGGATGTATCTGGTTTCAAATTTGATTTCACCTTATATATATCTAGGTTATATGCTGAGAGATTTAAGTGTTATAGGTTCTGACATATGTAACACAAGTGTATATTTTTTATAAAAATTATCTTAAAAAAGACTTTAAAAAGTAAGTTATGCATTTTAGCTATTAAGCTATCATTCTACAATTGATCTTCAAATTCTGATCTAGCTATTTGAAAATAATTTTTGTCCATTTTAAAATGTCCAGATCATTGTCTGTATTCAAATCATTGAACCTCATGACCTTCTCTAACAAGTCTTCACTTGTTTTCATTTGAAACTAATCTTTTTCTATCCCTAAAAGATCTTTGTATGTTAACTATCTGTCTTTGACAGTTATTTATCTCTTAAAGCTTCATGTGGTGAATTCCATAAAGGCATTTTGACACAAAATCTCATGTTATATTTACTCCAAACTCTTAATATTACACATCTGATATGCCTTATTAAGTTTCTAAGGAAAGCTCTGTACCATGAAGACAGAATAAGCTTTCTCAGAGGGAAACATTTCTTCCCCTTGTGGGGAAAAGAGGGGAGGAGTGACACTAGCCACATTGTCAGCCAGCATTTGCAAGCACCAACTGAGAATGTTGTGCTGCTCCTTCCCTTCATCTAATGAAGAATGGGAAAGATAAATTAAGTAATGTTCTATCTAGTGCTCCAGCTGAGGACTTGATGACATCAGGTCTGTGGAGCGCTGCTGGTAGATGGGTAAAATTTTGTCCTTCATGTAATCCCGCTCTTCTTTCACTCATAGGAAAACCCTACTTTCCAAATTACCTAAGCCTGAGCAAAAACAGAATGATAGAATCATAGAGTTGGAAGAGACCACAGGTGTCGTCCAGTCCAACCCCCTGCCATGCAGGAACACACATCAAAGTACTCCCAAGAGATGGCCATCCAGCCTTTGCTTAAAACTCTCCAAAGAAGGAGAGTCCACCACACTCCGAGGCAGCATATTCCACTGCTGGACAGCTCTGACCATCAGGAAGTTCTTCCTGAGGGTCAGGTGGAATCTCTTTTCCTGTAGTTTGAATCTATTGCTCCTTGTCCTTGTTTCTGGAGCAGTGGAAAACAAGCCCATTCCTTCTTCAATATGACATCATTTCAAATATTTGAACATGGCTATCAAATGGACCTAATTTCATTTCCAGATGCTTACATGCAAGCTCTTGAAAGAGTCTGCCATGTTCCAGATAAAGTCATATGCCTCTGCTCATGTCTGTTAGAAGTGTTTTGAACACAACCAAGAGCTCTCTTGGCCCTGAGGTGCCAAACATCATATTGAATTCTTTTTTTTCTTGGCTGTTTTCCAAGAGTTAGAGATGTGCAACAGAAGGCATATCCTCCTGCAACCACCCACATCAAGAAACCTGTTCTGAGCCACAATGTTCAGTACTGGATGTTCAGCTGAACAGCCAACACTTTGTTAGAATTTCTAATTCTAACAAATTTTGGGTGCATGAAACAAGCTAAATGAAACTGGGTCTTTAAGAGACACATTACATGCCAAGCTCCCTGAGAACCAGCCACAACTCTGCAAAAACAGCATCCGAGAGAGAGAGAGCAGGAGCCATTTGTGAAGCATGGTTGCTCCAAGAGCCTAGAAAGAGAGCCAAGCAGTCAAAGCATTCCTGAAATGTGCTTATATATTATATAGACATTTAAATTAGGTACCTGTGCAAATCAGCAGGTCATTAATCACCCATTCGCTTAATTGGTTTCCTTGCCAAATTGGTTACAGATAAATAATTAAAGCTAAAAAGTAGGTTTGGATGCATTTCACTGGAAAGCAGGGTCAGTGGCTGTAAGGAAAATCTTTTAACCCTTCTCCTATCAGAACTCAGTCAGCTGGCAAGGAAACAGAGGAGAGACGCCAGAGAGGCAAAGTGTGGCCAAGAGCCAGGAATAGGGGCTGAGCAGGAGCAAGGAGATGGACTAGAGAAGGGAGCAAAGGCAGAAGAGTGCCAGGAGAGCTTTTACACACACATCAGCAGAGCCTGACTCTAAACTCCATTAAAGCCAAGTGAGGTGGATCTCAGAAAGAGCCAGAGTGCCTGATTATGAAGCACACATCACTGAGATCTGCTCAGCCATTTTTCATTGCCAGGCAGGGCCTGCTAGTGTAGATTTTTCAGTGTGCTTGGCTGCTAATCATGCATAATAATCGCATTTGCAAGAACACAAATGTCACTTGGCTGAGTGCTTTTATTTACTGCCCTGTAAACATGCCCCAGGGAATGCAGGGCCTATAAAATATTGACAGGGTCCTCATTTTTAATGCCATCCTTGATGCTTCTCCTCTCAATATATAATGAGACCACTCCACAGCACCAGGTTGTCCACGTGCAATGGAGTTTGGGTGGGTCTTGTCTTGCAATGAACTTGTGCACAAGGAAATATGTTTTTTCATAACATAGAGCATGATTTCTAGCACTGTTGAACTTTGTGTTTGGAAGGGTATAATTTTGATTATTGACCTTATTCTTCTTTAGTCAATTAGAATCTGAGTAGAGTATGTTAGACTGGACTCCTATGTAATGTGTGAATGCAATACGTTTAGAAACATGTGTGTTGTACATGTATGCTTATTAAAGGCCTGGGATTGCTTGGAAAATTCTCAATCATATATATTCTTGATGGACATGTGTGTTTCTGTGCTACATTATTTTAAATGGGCTTTTTCAGACCAGCCATTCCAAAGTAGGCTGATTGGCAGAGCTTTACATAATGTACAGCCATGAATGCTGGTTCCCTCAGCTTTCTTAAAAAGGATTCAGCTACACCCTTTTGGAGACCTAGTTATCAATGACTTGGTACACCTTTCTTCAGGCTTTACCACATCCAACTCAATACTGAGATTCACACAGTGGAATATTTTCCTTTGGAAAGAAAACAAATCATATTTAGATGATCATAAAGCAAGAGAGAAAGCTAGACTAGAGTCTTTTACTCCAGTAATTTAAATATGCAACATATTGGGGAGTACTGAGTTGCATTTAAATAAGATATTGTAAGCCTTTTGGACAACCCCCCCTCCAAATGTGTGACATAGAAATATCCTAATTTCAAAGACAAATTACCTCCTCATGTAGCCATAATCCCTGCATCATTTGAAAGCTCAAATTTTATCTTCTTTATATTCAGGTTCTTGGGCAAGTTATTTATCTTTTAGCTTCTTCAGTTTGTTGTGTCAGTTTGACATGTTGTGATTAGGTTTTCCCACCAAAACAACCAGATCATACTATCTCCAAATTCTGCATATTTCTACTAGCCCCCAAAGGTTGGAGAGTCTTGGACTATTGTAACACACTGTATGCAGGGCTGCCTGTGAAAAGTGCCTGAAAATTGTAATTGCTGCAAAATATGGCAGCTAGGTTGCTGGTGGAAATTAGGCATCTTGCCTATGCTTGTGCCTATTTTGCTTGTGATGCACTGGTAGCTGTTTCATTTCTGGATTCAGTGCAACGTGCTAACTGGGACTGCCCTTAGCCATATGTGCCTGCCTGCAGGATCCAGTCATCATTTGAGGCCCTTCTGGTCTCATCACAGAAGGGAAACAGCATCTAGAGCCTTTTGCTGGCCCACTCTCAACGTACCTAGTGGAAGCTCTCTGCATGAAAAAACACATGGGCTAGAGACAATCAGCTTTCCAATCCTTGCAAGTCACCCAACTGAAGATTGTTTTGATTTTTGATAAGAAAATTCTCCAAACTAGATGTCCCAGTTTTTAGCACAGTATTGGTAGTCATATGGCTTAGCAAGAAGGTTGTTGCCTGCAAGATATTTGGTACAACACCCTTTTTCAAACACTCGGTTTCTGCAGCTATCCTGATTTCTTATTTTATGCCTCCTCTCTTTTGCTGCACATTTCTCCTCCATTGTGTCAAAACTGCCTGACTCTCTTTTTCATTTGTTTTTCTTGTTAAAGGCAGATTTCAATAAGTAGTTCAGTAACTCAGCCATTTGAGAATCATCATTAATTTAATAACCCTTCTTATTTATTAATGGCCCTACTTTGTCTGATATTTCCTTTTCCCCTGGTATATTTGTAAAAGCCTTTCCTATCCCCTCAGCCCCTTTGGTTTGCACTAACTTTTCTTTATTCTTGCCTTTATTATTTCTTTTCAACCTTACATGACTCTGTGTGCTTAACTCTTGGACTCTGCTACTCAGAGTTGTGATTTCAAATTCTTTCCCACAGTTCCTTAAAAACGCTTTTGAAGTCTCTTGAGATATAAGGCACAGAAGGCAGAATACTATCTCCTGCATAGTTCCCCTAAATATGACATTCCTTAAGTCAAGGTACTTGTTTGTCCTATTCTTGAACAGTCTAGATAATGAGTCCAAGCTGGGAGTCTATATTGGTGGGGATCAGCAATGGTTTATGTCTAGAATGCAACATTTACTGTAAATGAAGGACGTCCAATGTAGGAACCCTGCTAACTCACATGCGTACATGCTTGCTACTATTCCAAAGTGTGCAAGGGAACACGTTCTGGAAGACAGGGCAATGTTGGCTGTGGGATCTAGGAGGACCTTGTGAGTATATCACTTAGCTACAAACCATGTTACCTTAATACTAGATCAAAGAACATAGAAGGTATTCCTCTTGATCCAATACATCATATTTTCCCCAAGAATCATAGGACAAACAGAGAAATCCACTAATAAAGTCTAACCCCAACAAACTCTGTGAGGAGGAAACTGAGAAAAACCTGTCAAAAGTCACCCATCAATTTAGCTTCTAATAAAACATGCCATTTTTGAAAATCATTTCTGTCTCAAAACTGGCATGGGCTATCTCCTACAATTTCAAAGTAATCTGTTGAGTCAGTTTTCTAATTCTGAATCTACTAATCATCAGCCTCTTATGATATCTGATTAAATTACAGAAGGCAATTCATCTGACTTAGTTTTAGTTATTATAATATAATAGTCCTATAATATAATAGGCCTGTAATATCAAAATGTGTTTACTTGTGTAACAATGTGTAACAATGTCTCTCTTCAAAGAACGTATCTTAAAATTTAGATAAACTATTTAAAATATATATCAATTAAAAGTGCATTTTAAATAGAAATTTTAAATTTCAATTTAAAATATAAAAAAATTAATTGAACAGATTAAGGTAGAAATGGGATTAAATGGAACCAATTCGGAATTAGTGAAAATATGAAGAAATGACCTGGATCAGAAATAGTGTGATTCCTTCATTGCTATTTACTGCACATATTTTTTTTTTCTACACAGTTAATTTACTTATAGTCAGGGGGAAAGGATGCATTTTCTTCTTGACTATAGATGGGTGAGAATTTCATTCCAATCCATTTTTGTAAGGCAAAATATTCTTCATATCTGGGACAGAAACACCTATAGATTTTTCTAAATTGTCACTGGAGAGAAACCAAGCCTGACAAACTCATCTATCCTTATCCTGGGTTTTAAATGCCTAGCTTTTGAAAGTCTGGTTTTGAGTCCTTCCATATTCAGCCATGTTAGTGCTGTAGTTAGGTTGCTGCCTTCTTTTTCTGATAGACTTCCTATCTTAAATGGTTACATAGCAGATAGTACTATATCATCCTTTCTGTGCTGGAATTAACAATGCTTATTAACTTTGGCTTATGAGGGTCAATGAAAATTTTGTTTTTAATAAGGATTTACTGAAATTCACAAATGTCTTCATATCTGAGACAGAAAATAAGGCAGATCTTTTTTTAAAAAAAAATGAAATGCTGAAAAAGTGAAATCGACAGATTCATTGATCTGTATTGTAGACCCATGTACTCTTGGCAAAATGGACTTTTGCATCACTCTCACAACTGGGAGTAAACATTTTCCTTGAAAAAGTATTTTCTTGAAAAAACAATAAGACTATAACAATAAAATTGAACAATAAAGCAGGTAACATTCCGGTATTAAAACTATGGCCATTTCTGCCTTACATTATAGTGCTGTTATTCCACTTTCAACATCCTGTGGAATTCTGGGGTTTGTTGCTTCCTGAGGCCCAAGAGCTCTCTGGGTGAGAATTCTAAAGGCCCCTCCCTAAACTGCAAACCCCAAGTTTGCACAGGAGGTTGAAAGTGGAATAATAACACTATAACAGTGTAGCGCAGAAATGGTTTATGTTGAAAGTAATATATCTGAAAGACCATGGCACACAAAAAGACAGTTCTAGAAATAAAGGGTTTTCTCATTTCTGGTTTCTATCCCATTCTCACCTGTATCACTTCAATGGCAGCAACCAGAGAAGGGCTTCTCAGGACAATCTTGATACTAATAATTGGGTAGCTTCATGTGGGAGAAAGAGGTTCTTCAGCATCAGATACACATGGAGCTCTATCATCTAAGTTCATGTTTTCAAGCTTAGTAAATTCCTGTAGTTGTCTTGTTATTGTGACTGATGGGCTAGATTTGATTCCAGACATCCTATTCAACAATAAAGTACTATTGTGCTTAAGAGGCCTGCTTTCCCATTTCTTGTTCTCCTGCTGTCTACTACAACACTAGACAACTAATAGGATGTGAGGCCAGTGATGTAGACTCGAGTCGATAAACTCGGACTCAAGTCAGACTTAAGCCACATCAGTGACTCGACTTGGACTTAATTTGGCAAAAATTACATACTAACTCGACTCAACTTAAGACTTGCATATTTTTAGTAACTGACTTGTTGCCCTTGGTTCAGTAACATAACACATTCATCCAGAAACCTTACAACTTACTGGTCACATGATGATCTGTCTCAAGCCCAAAAGGTGGACATATTTCTCAGGAGGGAATGACAAATGGCTTAGGCAATGGGCTTGAGGTGATCTTGAGGTCTGCTCATTAGCCTGACCTCGCTGCATATTGGAGGAGCTTTCTTTAACTTTTCCTAAGAGCAGAAAACAAAACTTGCTCCCAGAGTGCAGGGTGCATTTCTCAGAGGGGAACAGAAAATGTTTTGGGCAACAGGCTTGAGGAGGAAGGATCTTTCCTTCTAAAGTTCTTGAAGCTTCAGTAATGGGAAGTAAGAAGGATCGCATTCCTCACTTCTGAAAAAGCCTGCAGCTTCAGGAATGGGAAGTAAGAAGGATCTATTCCCACTTCAGAAGCTGCAGGTGGCAAACTCACAGATGTGGAGGGCCAACTCTGTTAAAATTATTAAAACTGACTTTATTTGACTCTGTCCAGAAATTCTAGAATATAGGTTGGGGTACAAAGTTGGCTTCCAGACTTGAGACATGACTTGAAATTTGACTTGAAAGTATCTTGCAAGGACTAGAGACTTGAATGTAGAGACTTGAGACTTGACTTGAGATTTGGAGTAAAAGACTGTTTTTAACTCAGTAATGTTGGTAAGTGGTGCAAATGGCAAGTGATCAATCCACAGGGAGCTGCTTTTTCAGTGGTCAGATTTACTTATCTCAGAAAGATAATGCCCAGGCCATCTTCTTGCTCATACACACCATGTACACAAATTGGAATCATATATTGTTGTGCACTTTTCCCATCCCACCACTGAAAAAATTCTGAAGATACCCATGGATGAATTTTCAGTTAGTATCTGAAGTTTGTGTGTCCACTTTAACCTTTTCTGTGATGCAACAAGGTTGTGAAAAGCCTGGAAAAAAGACCAAGCAAAGCATGTCACAAGGGAAACAGATGTATACTGAGGTCAGGTTACCTGCTTGATTAGAAGTACACTGACAAATAGACTCCTGCACATAACTCAAAGCAGAGTAATAAACAAGTAGTATTACAGAGGCTGAAGATTTATATAGCAGTTTTTCCCTGCTTGAGCTGCCACAGAACAGTTTATTTCCCTGACTTTACTGCCAGTTGACAGACTCTTTGGGGAAGAGGTAAGGCAGTGTCATTAGGATGAGCAAGTGCTCCTGCTCTTCATAAAAGAGAGAGGGAGTTATGCAAGCTAGTCTTGATCGAGAAGACATATATGTAGTATAGAAGAAGTACTAATCCCAAAGTAAAACCTGGATGCCTTTAAGCATCAGTACAGATTAGCTCAGAGCTTTTGGAACATTTTTGAGAAAAGGAAGGTATCTACAGAGACAGACAATACAAGTTGAGCATCCCTAATCTGGAAATCTGAAATATGTATACCTCCAAACACTGAAACCTTTTGCCACCAGCCTCCTGCTTCCCCCTGCAAGGCAGAAGCTGCAGTGCTTCTGCTTGTTCATCTCGCTCCAGCTTCGCATTTCATACACAGCATAAGAAGAGAATGAACTTGACACAAGGCTGGAGAGACATGTGAGTCTAGAAAGAGACACAAGGACTGGCAGGAATTCAAGTGTAGTGCTCAGCTGGAAGCCATGCTGCTCATCATTTCACAGATCCCTACCTCTCTCTCTTCAGCCTTGCGTCTTGTTCATTCACTACTTCTGTTGTGTATAAGATACAAGACTGGAGAAAGACTGAGGATGTGAGAGACTGAGGATATGAGGAATTTGATAAGTCTATTTGAGAAAAAAATACAGAACTGTAAAGAAGATCTCTGGCAAGGCCATCAGTCAGCTGCTTCTTCCTTCAAGGTGGCAGCTGCAATGTTCCTGCTTGTTCATCTGTGTGCTTCCCAGAGATCTCCTGTACAGTCCTGTATTTTATTTATATGCAAATACAGGTATTCCAAAGTCTGAAAAAATCTGAAATACAAAACACTTCTTGTCCCAAGCATTTCAGCTAAGGGACACTCAACCTTAATTGCATAATTTTCTTCCATTTTCAAAGAATGAAAGCTAAGAACTTTTCATGTTAGTTTTATCCTTCCAGCAGTGCTGAAAGTAGATTTCACATTAGCAGTGGAGAACCCACTTTAGTCCAAGCCCACCATTCTGGTCTGGGAAAGGACTTGGGGGATGGATTCCATTTCTGGGAAAAGGTAAAGTGGCCAGGACCAAATGTGATCACTACTGATCAGAAGTAACCAGGACAGACATCTCCATACCTACTCAGAAAACAGTATGAGCAACAAGTCTACTAAGACATGAGACAAACCCCAGATTGTCTTCTGAAAGTAAGCAAGACAAGCTACAGAAGGATCTCTCAGCAGATTGTGCTCAAGACTGATCTTCGAAGAAAGCTCTTAACTCTGATCAGTGGCTAACTGGGAGAAAAAAACATTTATTTTATTTATATCTTGCCTTTTTACTTGCAGAGAACCTAAGATGGCACCATGCCTTCATGGTGGATAGGAGTCTTTTCCAGTGACCCTTATGGACAAGCTTTTATTACTGACTAGCAACTGCATAGAGATAAGTACTTTTCCCAGTTTGGAGAAGAAAATGGTGGGCAGATGGAAAAAGACCCACAATTGGCTGAATTTGTCTAAAGATTTCTCACATTTTTAACATTCCTCCTTCCAGAATTACATTTGGTTGCCACCAATGCTCATCTTATGCAATTGTATTAAGGCCACATGACTTATTTGATATTTGTGAATTCTAACTTAACGTGATGTGTTCAGTTCTGGGCACCATATTTAAGAAGGATATTGGCAAGGTGGAGTGTGCCCCCAGGGGCACAATGAAGATGGTCAGAGCTCAACAGACCAAGTACTAAGAGGAATGCTTGATGGAACTATGAAAAAGAGAAGACTGAGTGGTGACATGATAGCCATCTTCAAATATCTGAACAGCTGGGACACGGAAGATGAAGCAAGCTTGTTTTCTGCTGCTCCAGAGCTAGAACCTGAGTCAATGGATTCAAATTAAAGGAAAGGAGATTCTGATTTAACATTTGGAAGAACTTCCTGACAATAAAAACTATTTGACAGAAGGTAGTGGATTCTTCTTTGTTGGAGATTTTTAAACAGAGATTGGATAGCTAACTCACAGGGAGTATTAGCTGTGGACTGCTTCAGGTCCCTTCTCTATGATTCAGTGAATATTTCTCAGATTAATGTGGAAATCAGAACATAAGTTATTCACCAGTGTTTGCATACAGCCTAAGCACTTTCCCTAGAGCCCAAACTTTTTGCTCAGCTACAGTAATCCAAAATGTAGCTTTTCAAATGTTCTGTTCAGATTCTGATCATTCATATGTATACAAATCCAATATTTTTGAAAAACATATGTTTAGATCTATTTAGACTGAAGGAAAATGGATTTAAATACTCATTTTAATACATATTCAGGGTTTCAAATGGTACAAATATTGAGCATTTTGTGGTGGAGGAGCAGAATCATAGCCTCTGATTGTTCCCTCTCACATCAGTTCCTTCAGTAGAGTAAAAAGTCATCACATATGCTTTTGTGTTTGTACACACACAGGCAGGAAGGTAGATATGTAGGTGTATATCCATAGGATCCTTCATGTGACTGGAATACCAGATTATGCAAGATCTTTCATTGTATGGAGGATTTTGTATGCATCAACCTTCCGCTGAATACAAAATGATGAGGAGGCACATTTAACTGATTAAGTAACTTAAAATTACAGGATAGCTAGATTATGTCCACCTCCTCCTGGTAAATGAATTAAGAAAATTGTTCCTTGCAGGAATGAAGACACGAGACAATTGTTATTCCATTGGGTTAAACAAAGGCACAACTTAATGAAAATTCTTATCTGTAGCACACCTCTCTACTTAACTATTTCACCCCCAAAATGTCCCAATGCAGGCTCCTAAATGAAATCTGGGCACTGAGGAATGAAAGACAGCATCTCTCCCAATAGCTTTTGCATCCTAAATCATTCTAAAATAGCAGTCTCTCTGATATCTGATGGTATACAAGTGCCTTCCTTTGAAAGCAGGTGCTAATGGAGCAGCAGCAGGCTAGCCACCATTTACAACCTCTGCAAAAGAAGAATCAGATGAGAGATGGGAAGAAATACTGGATTCAATTAATTTTGTTGACATTGTTGAATTTCATAGGAGAAAGAAAACATAAAGTATTACAACTCAGGATGAAGCAAGAATGGGAAGAATATGCTAGTGGATTCTGGAAATTCAAAAAAATTGAGAATGAGAGATTTCATATCCCTAAATTGTGTAAATCATGACAATGTGACTACAAGCCACAGCAAAACACAGCCCCTAGCCTGCACATGCAGTTCTAATCCCTAGATTACAACCACCATTGTATCCAATAATCCATAAGAACATCCAACCCTGCAAGGATAATTTGTTCTACTGAGATATTGCCCCACCCAGCTGTGAGCTATATACCACCACAACCTAAATTATGGAAGTTGAGAAAGGGTCAGAGTCCAAATTTAGCACTTGAAGGCCCAGAACTTCTCAGTTCCTTTATCTTCCTCAGCATTAAGATCAAATTTAGCTCTAATGAAATCAGTCCAGATTTGAAACAAATGGAATTCAAATTCCTAAGATGTGTAGCACTGCCTGGACCATCACCCTAAATCAGTAGTGGAAGTAGGATCCCTGCCCACTTACACTGGCAACTAAAACATTGTTTAAGGATCTTTATTGGACACAAATTCTAATTGCCCAGGTTTAAATGGACTTCTAAATTAAAATCTGAAATTTTTATTTCCATCAAAGGAGAGGTTTCATTGGTACCAATGAAGCACTTTCTCTTGAGGGTATATGCCAGCTTTGTAGAGGAGATAGGTTTTTTTCTGGACCATGGAGGAGGAGGCGGCTTAAACTCTTCATCTATGCATCCTGCAGTCCCAGCGCTCTTCAAGCTCCTCATGACTATTTATGGGATTTTTAAAATATGCACCCCAAATACATTCATAAAATTAATATTATGTCCAATTTGGCCCAGAGAAAGAATACTGTGATTCTAACCAGACAGAAGGAATGAGTACATAATAGAACTGGCAAGAATAATTCAATGCTAACATGTATAACAAACTACGTACAAATCAATAATACAATTTTTATACAAAGGAAGAGAAATCCACCTGCCATTTATAGTAGCATGAACAGAATAATTTGATCCAAAATATTTATGGGATTAGAAAGCTATAGTAATAAGAACTTTCTTTTGACCTAATTAGGTTTCACTTAGGCTGAAATTAGTTTTACATTATTTCAGTTGATATGGCCTTCCCTAGAGAATTCTAGAAAAAGTGGTTTGAGGAGGCTAGTAAAATTCTTTCCTGGAGACCACTACTGTCACAACAAAGAAGTATAATTTCCCAATATCCCTTTGGGGGGAAAATGTGCTGTTAATAGTACAATGCTAGACTCAGAAATAAATTCCATTGTACTTAATGGGCCATTCCCAGGTAAGTCCAGATAGTGTTCCAGCCAAAAGGAATTTGAGTCTATAGCAGAGCAATAGCAATAGCATGTGTATTTCTATACTGCTTATCAGCTAAGTGCTCTCTAAGTTGTTTACAATGTTTTTAGCTAATTGCCCCCAACAATTTTACCAACCTGTGGAAGGATGGAAGGCTGAGTCAACCTGAAGCCCAGCAAGATCGAACTCACAACCTTGTGGCTGCAGTACTGGCATTTAACCACTGCACCACCACAGCTCCGAGACCATGCTCTAGAACAGTGGTTCTCAGGCTTTTTACCCCTGTGATCCGCTTTACATCTACATGCAGACTTTGTGTCCTTCCCACTCAATGTAGTATATGAATAAAGATATTTTGTTTCTTTTGTGTGTGTATTTTTGTTCACACACTATGCATATGTATGTATGTATGTATGTATGTATATATATATATATATATATTCATATTTTAACATTTTATGGGAAAATAAAATATGCCTGCCATATATGCAGGGGTTCCAGGAATTCCCTATAAAACAAAAAATGCAAAGTGTTGCATTCCATTGCAGCTGATGAATGCAACATGTGCGCACCCACACAGCTCTGGCGTGTGCCCACTGCATCCATTGCCTATAATGGGGTGCAACACTTTGTGTGACCTTGCATGCTGAGGTTGTGGGAGGGGGGAACCACTATAATATTATTCAAATTAGAAGTTTTTTTTAAAAAAAAATGAATTCAAACCTAACTCATCACAATAACTTGTGTAATGTCTGTCCTACAGATAGCACATCTTATCCTATGCCTTGCTCTCGTCTATCTCACAGGCCCCTCATGCCACATGTACCCTCCATCTTAACGCTGAGCTCTCATGCTCTCTGCTTCTTCTCTTCATTTCCCTCCTTCCCATGAGAGAATGCCCTACAGTCAATAAGGGGCATATGCCTGCTGCACCAGCAAAGGAACATTCAGAGAAGCTGAGTGGGGAAAGCATAAAAAAAGGGAAGCTGATTTTTGCTATGTTTTGTGGTTGGAGGAAGGGAAGTCATTTGCATCACTCTTTTTCAGGGGCCAATCAATCCTCAACAGGTGTGCACGTACACACACACACACACACACACACACAGAGGATTGCCCTTTTTCACATTTGCTGTACTTGCAGGCTATTACTTGCATCCCTCCTTGAGCAACTATTGTGAGCCCCCTCCTTAAGATTGCATTCGGCAGTTTGAAAACCACTACTCTAGAAAACTGATCTGCTTTAGCCAGCACTTGGAATGTTAACAAGACTCTTGTAAGCTGGAGAGCATCAAAGATGCTAATGCATTTAAAATGTAAGGCATACATGAAATGGTTGAAAGCCATCAGAATGTTCATTCTAGAGAACAAGTTAAAGTTTGCATATTGAGGGTAGGCAGTAGAGATAACAGTTTTCAATATTTAAAAAGCAGCCATAAAGAAGATTGAGATCTGTTGTTTTTCTCTTGCAGCTGAGAATAGGTGATCAAATGTAGAATAATTTATATATTGGGAAAACTTCCTAGCCCTGATAACATGGGAGTAATGGGAAAAAATGCCTAAAAAGATACATGATGTCTTCACTAAAAGTTTTAAGAAACTGGAAAGAAAAAGAAAGAGTAAGAATATGTTGTTGTTTCTGACCAAAGCCAATCATCGGGCTTTTTTCAGAAGATTCGTTCAGAGGCTGAGATATTATAACTTGACCAAGGTCACCCATGGGCTTCCATGGCTGAACAAGGATTTGAAGCCTGGTTTCTCAGAGTCATAGTCCAAAATTCTAACCACTATACCATGCTGGTTGGCTGTTATGAGTATATAAACATGTATATATGTGCATAGCAAGGATGCTTTGTCTATTTGCAGCTCCTTCCTCTTAAGTCCCATTTTGGGGAAGAGATAGGCCATAAACTGAATAAATAAAAATAAAATAAAGAATGTGAAGGTTTGTTCAAAAAAAATTCTCTTGCTGTGGTCCAAGAAACACATCTGGACCAGGTGGTTTTGGAACATACCCATGACTGCATTCCTGGGCACCAGCTGCTATCTTGGGTAGACTCTAGGAGATCAACACAAACTCCGAAACCTCCCTGCCTTCTACAATGAATGTACAGCTTTCAGGACATCCACTTAGTAGACATCAAACATTTGTAAAGGAAAATTTTGAACAGCACCATGGCATATAATTGCAATCTGTGCATTGTGCTGTCACTGGAATCCAGCTGTGCATTTCCATTTGTGTGATTACTGCATCTAGATACACTGATATCAGAAGGCACATGACATGGCATTTAAAAGTCTATTGCAGACTGCTGGAAAATCTTCAGATCTTTGGACTTTGTGGCACTAAGACAACAATGTCATAGTCAAGCTTCATGAAAAAGTCCAAAAATGTCTGGGAGGGATGGGGATGCTGGGAGCTACGCAAAACCGCAATAGCACTTCCCTCCCAACCACTGAGCTCTGGCCAAAAAGGCTGTACCAGAGTCAAGTGTACAAAAGACCCAAATATAGCAGAGATTGGTTGCACAGCTGTGGAAGCGTGCCCAGCAGACAATATCTTAGCAGCAATGCACTGTAGTCAGGAAAAACTCACCCACACCACTTGTTATCTTCCATCAAGGAGGCAATTTATTCTTGAGTTACAATATGTACATATTTACAAGAATCTCCAGAAGGCATTCCAGCATTCCTCAGCTTGCTCTTTCTGGCAGAGCCTCCGGCATACACATTCAGGCACCGTGTGTGCTTGTTGGCTAGGACTCAGCTACATTTATACACACACCTGACTGATACAATCCTGACCAACCTTTGCATTCTCCCCATATCTGATGCAACTTTCTCCACTGATTGTCCATCAGCATGAGTCAGCATGAGTCAGCTAGAGTCACATGGCTTTTCACAGGTGCACTTAACAATTTGCATCACAAAGCATTTTCTTTGGACTACAGGTTTTGTCCAACCTTTTCTGACAGAAAACCAATATAGTTTCCCTGCTCAGAGTCTTATATTGGATATTTTCTGACATCACTACATTTGTACTATTGAGAAGAGGGCCCAACATTCTAGAATAATTCTGTAATGGCTAGTGTAAACTCTATAGAAAATAAAGATGCACTTCCTGGCCTCTTTCATTTTCAGATGCAAAAATGGAGGATTTCAAATGTTTTCGACTTTTTACACTTGGGAATTTTGTGAAAAATTCATCTGCTCAAATCCCCTTATTATTTTGTGCAAATCAATCTTTCTTTCTTTCTTTCTTTCTTTCTTTCTTTCTTTCTTTCTTTCTTTCTTATCCTGCCTTTCTCCAGGCGTGGGACCTAAGGATGCTTACAATAAATTAAACCAAAGTACAGCTAAAATCTTATGTACAAAAGCTAAGAAATAATTAAACAATTTGTTTAAAAGCACAAAGTTAAAGCAGTTTAAAACATGAAAACATAATAATAAAAGAGATAAAACTGTGGCATACCCATTAATATCCTTCTGCCATGGAGATTTAAGAGCCAAAACCCTACATAAATAAAAAACATCTTTGCTATTGGCAGAAAGAAAAAAGACTGGGCTAACTGAACTTCTGTGGAAGATTGTTCCACAGGTTGGAAGCACTCACTAAGGAGGTTTCCTCCTATAACCTCACCAAACATGCCTGGGGTGATGGTTGGACTCAGGGGAGAAAAACCCTTCTCCTAAATATCCTAAAACCTGGAAATGAGCACATAGATGAGAAATAACCTTTCAGATTGTATGGACCGAAACCACATAGGGCTTTAACCAGCACTTGGAATTCTGCTTGGAAATAGCCATTTCGAAAGGGCAATAGTCCCTGCAATCAGCTGCTTGGCCACAGCACTGGAGAGCCACTGAAGCTTCTGAACAGTTTCTAAAGGCAACTTCATAGAGAGTACATTACAATAATCCCAATGGCATGTAATAAAGGCATATACCACCATTGCCAGATCTGACATCACCAGGAAGAGATGCATATAGCATATTAGCTTTAGCTGTACAAATTTATTCCTAGCTGTTGCTGAAACATGGCCTCCAGGCTTAGATCTTAGTCCAGGGGTGTGCACAAACTGTGAACCTAGGATTTAGGGAGAGTTTAGCTCAATCCAGCAGAGGCTGAATCTCTTCTACCTAATCTACCTTTCAACTGACCTGGAGCACCTCTCTCCTGTCTGGATTGAATTTCAGTTTGTTGATGCAGTCCATTATTGACAACAGACACTGGTTTAGTATCAAAATAACTTCCTTGGAGTTTGATGGAGAAGAGAAAGTGTATTGGTTGCCATCAGCATACTGGTGACAGTGAACCCCAGATCTTTATGTAAACTCCCTCATTGATTTCACATAGATATCAGTCCAAATGGGGGACAAAATTGAACTTTGAAGGACCCTACAGGCCAATGGCCAGGAGGCTGAAGAGTAATCTCTCTAACCACCTTTGGAACACACCTCGCCAAGAAGGACCAGAACCACGGTAAAACAGTGTCTTCTAGTTCTATCCCAGAGAGGTGGCCCAGAAGTATACTATGGTTGATGATAGCAAAAGCTACTGAGAAGTCCAGCAGAACTAACAGGGACACATTCCCTCTGTTGAGTTCCAGGCGCATGCCATCTACCAAGGTGTCCAGAGCTGTCTCTGTCCCATAACCAGGCCTGAAGGCAGGCTGAAATGGATCTCATTCAGGAATCCCTGGATCTGGGAACCCACAGCATGCTATAGTACCTTGCCCAGGAAAGGGATATTAGAGACCAGCTAGTAATTCTCTAATATAGTGAAGTTCAAGGAAGACATTTTTTATTAACAGTCTCACCATTGCCTCTTTTAGGTAGGCTGGAAATCAGCCTTGCCACTGTTAACTACTCCCATTACTCAATAATCATCCTCTGGGCTGCTTTAATAAGTGAGGAAGGGGATGGGTCTAGCATACATATGGTGGCTCTCACCTATTCAAGGATCCTGTTCACATCATCAGGTTGCACAAATTGAAAAGTATCCAATGACATAGGACAAGTAGAAGCCAAGGTCACATCCACTAGAACTGTGTCAACCACAGCTTCCAAGTCAATGTGGACCCAAACAATTGTGCCTCCAAAAGATTGCATAATTTCTTCACATTGAACTATTGAGTGGTCTTTGTTGCCTTCTTGGGGTCAAGGTGTAAAAGGCCTCCTGCCTCTTAAGACAGTTCTGTCACACAATTTCTTTGCACAGAAAAAATTGTGTTCTGCTCAAAGCTGTGAGGCTGTATTCAGAAAAGGAGGATTTTTCAGTGGACTTTTTTTTTTAATACAAATACAAATTTGCAAAAAAATCTTGCAATAGGTGCAGTTTTTTAAAATGGTGTTTCTCAATGTGTTGAGGTGCTATTTCTTCCCAGGACTGAGACAAATTGAAAGTATTCTTTATAAATAACAGAAGAAGGTGTAGTAGGGCTGCGAAGGTGCAGAAAAGAGTACTCTGGATCAGGACCTGAAGAAGTTTAATTTTCACACCGGGTCATATAATATTGCTTCTCTGTAACTTGAGTTTTGAATTGCAGGAACGTTCTTTCCGAGTTGCCCTGTTTATGGCCCTTTCTGCAACTCACCTTTTCTCAGCGCTGGGGTGCGGTGCTCACACAAGCAGCCTCCGGAGAGAGGCTCTCGTATCCGGGGTCCTTCGGCTCCCCACGAGCTTCCTGCTCATGCAAGAGCCCTGCTTCTTCCTTTTGCAGGCTTCCCAGGCTGCACTGGACAGGAAGCGCAACTGGCCCAGCTCCTGAGGCTCTGCATGCAAGGTAAGTGCGTGCGGGGCCCCGGAGCAATGCACAACCACGCACCATTTTCAGCTTAAAGTTGAAAATGAAAAAATGCATGAGTGGTCCTTGCCAGGCCCTGGAGTGTCATGCAAATGTGAGTGCATCATGTGGACCACTCCTCACATGTGCACGATGCTTGAGAGGCCCTTTCGCATCAAAAATGCCATGTGAAAAGGGCCTGTGTCTGAAGAATAGTTATATAGAGCCTGCATAAGGTCTTCCAATGGACGCTGACAGAAAGAGAATCCTACAGATTTCTTCCCCTTACACAGCTTCTGGACAAGTTTTTCAGTAAATGTAGACCTGCACAAAACAGATTGAGTTTGCTAGAAAATTCTAACCAAGGTTTAGTAACAAAAAGTCAAAGATCTAAAAATGAAAACATAAGTACTTTTTAGAAAACTGATCTGTGTGTTTATCACATTTAGTAACGGAAGTACCCGGGCCAATATTTTTTGTTTGTTTGTTTGTTTTTTAGGTACTTTCAAGTAACACCTCAACTGTTTCTGTAGCTATTCACTATTGCCTGCCTCTAGGGCGGTAGGATGTGCGTCAGGCAGAAATGTGAAGAAATATCATCAGATTATTCATTCTTGATGAGACAGGTAGTCTTCACATATTGAGACAACATGTTGATAGTTTGTTAACCCACATGAGTTTTCTCTCCTCTTAGTAGACTAAGACAGTAACCTTTTTTGGTTTCTAAAGCTAGTTCTGATTGATCAAAAGGATATAAAATCCATCTGGTGTTTCTAATTTAAAAAAAAAATCCATAGAATTAGGCCACAGCCATCATAGTTTAGCTATATATCTGCACAGTTTCTCACAACTGCAAAAACTCTCTTGAGGCTGACAGGCAATATCTCACTCTCTTATAGGCAAGAAGAAAAAAATTGTGGTTTCTTGTAAGACAAACAAGGATTTACATTCCTAGCATGAGGCAATAGAATGACATCTCCCATGTGGCTATTGATGCACTAAACATCCAGTCATAAGTTATTGATTCATTAAAAATATTTACTTATCATTTTTCTCCCTACTAGGGATTCCAATGTAATGTACAATAAAATAAAAACATTTTTAAAAAACAAATTATTGATGTAAAAATGAGCAAGTAAATGACCAACTCTTTGAAAACCCAAGGCCATCCTGATTTCTCTTGTGGTGGACTTCAACAATTGCGGTTCTGCTAAAGGTAAAAGCCTTGCTTTGTGTGTTTACCAACCCAGGCTCATGAAGTGGTAGGACACTACAGCAAGGCTTCCATTGATTATCTTAAATTCCAGGTAGGTTCAAATACGACAAAACGGTCCTTCAAAAATCCTGTTGTTGGTAACAGCCAAGTGAACATGAGCTTATGGCAAATGAGAATGAAAGACCTCAGGACACCCTATCACCAATAGCCCTGGTCAGGTTCTGCAGATTCAGGGTTGTGGCCTCCTTGATCGAATCTATTCTGTAATGCAGTCTTCTTCTTTTCCTACTGCCTTCTACCTTACCAAGCATTATTGTCTTTTCTAGTGAGTCATGTCTTCTCATAATATGTCCAAAGCACAACAGCCTCAGTTTGGTCACCTTGGCTTCTAGGGAAAGTTAAGGCTTGATTTCCTCTAGGACCCATTTATTTGTCTTTTTAGCAGCTCACAGGATCTATAGAACTTTTTTGCATCACTATGTTTCAAATGAATTGATTTTCTTCCCATCAGCTTTCTTCATTGTCCAGCTTTCACAACCACACATAGAAATTGCAAATACAGAAGCTGAACAATCCTTTTTCAAAAGGATAGTATTTACCATAAATTTTCAAATATACTACAAATCTACAAATATATAAAGAGAAAGAAAAAGAAAAACAGAAGGAAATGGAAAAAGTTAAAAAATAGAAAAAGAAGATGACTTCCATTCTTTCTTTCAATGATACATAGCATTCAAATTATTTCAAATTTCACTAAATAAAGGCTCAACCGTTTTCTTCTTTCCATTCCTTATTACATTACTTTTCCACGGCCAAAGATATTTCTTTCTTACCAAGGTTGACATACCTAATATTAAATAAACAATCAACACTTTGTATATCATTCTAAGCCATTGCATCATATTACATGATAATAAGTAGTTGCTCTATTTTCTCTAAATGTTATCATTAGTCTTTTAGATGTTAAGTGATGTAGTTGTTGTGTGCCTCAAGTGATTTCTGACTTCTGGCTACTCTAAAGTGAACCTATCACAAGGTTTTCTGGGGCTGAGAGTGTGTGACATAGCTAAGGTCACCCAGTAGGTTTCCATGGCCGAGCGAGGAATTGAACTCCAGGGTCTTAGGCCATTTCTGCCGGCTGGCCCCTCCCGAAACTGCAAGCCCCAGGATTCCATAGGATGTTAAAAGTGAAATAATCACACTATAAGAGTGTAGTGCGGAAATGGCCTTAGTCCAGTGTTCAAACCACTACACCATGCTAGCTCACTAACTCAATTCAATCATTAAATTCTCTTGTATCATCATCATCATCATCATCATCATCATCATCATCATCATTATTTCCACTTCACTTTTTTCTCAAAACTGGACCTCAAAGTGGCTCACACTTTAAAACAATACAATTTAAAAACATACAAATAGTTCAAATTAAAATAGAATTAAACTGTTAAGGAATTAAAAAATTAGAAATTAAATTTAAAAAAATATTTTTTAAAAAAATTAAAATCAACACAGTACAGCATCCCCTAGTCCATTCTTTAAAAACTTTCTGTATTAAAAGCCTGCCTGAATAAAAATATTTTAGCCAGCTGCCAGAAGGACAGCAAGGAAGGGGCCATTCTGAAATCCTTGGGAAGAGAGTTCCTGAGTCTACAGACAGCCACTGAGAAGACCCTCTTCCACATCCCCAACACCCATGCTTGCAATCGTGGTAGGACTGAGAGAAGGGCCTCTCCTGATGACTACACAGCCCTGGTTGGCTCATCCAGGAAGATATGGTCTGCCAAATAGCCCGGATCTGAGCCACATATGGCATTATAGGTCATAATCTGCACTTTGAATTGTGTCTCAAAACAACTGGCAACCAATGGAGCTGTTTCAATTGGCATAGCACAGCCTCTATAGCCTGGCCCAGTTAACAGTCTGGCTGCAGTTCTTTGAACCAGCTAAGTTTCTGAACTTTTTCAGATCACAATCTTGTAACTTTCATACTGAAAGGAAAAACAGTTGGCAGTTATTGGAGATTGAATGACTCTCTACTTTGAGAAGAAAAGGTTGTAAAAGAAGGGAGGAAAAGACTGAGAATTTTTTTGAAGATAATGTGGACAAAGGAACTGATATTGGAAGATGTTTAATTCTGCAGAATTAACAAACAAAACAACGACGTTAACAAAAAATGTGTGAAAGGAAGAACAAAACTATCTGATGCAAAAGTCAGGTTTTAAAATAGAAAAAAGGTGAAATATTTGATACAACCATGGCAAATATGAATTGTATGTTGTTGAAAAACAATTATATTGAAACATTTCTGTGGTTAAAACAAACGTTTTGCCTAGAATGTTGTTCCTGTTCCAGTCTACCCCAATTTTGACATGTGGTTCTCTATTTAAAAGATGGCACAATGACTTATCAAAGTTTGTAAGGCAAGGAAAGGCGCCTAGAGAAAAACATAAAATTTTACAAGATGCTAATCATAGGCAGACTGGGGTTACAATATTTTAAATTGTAATTCCTTATATATTGTTTGGTTTGGTCAAAAGAATGGATTTTTTTTTATATAAATAAGAGATGACTGGATCTATTTGTGGTATGATAAAGCCAAAGTGAATAAATATTGGCCCTTTCTGCATGAGGTAAGTGAATCGCTCCATGCCGTTACCTACCGCTTCTTCTGGGGTCCGAAGCAACGTGGACTGTCCCTGAAGCCCTTCCGCAGGCCACCTCCTTGGTCCAGGGCAAATCAGAGCAGTGTGAGGTCTGTAGATCTGCACTGCTCCAGCTTCCAAAATGGCGACTTCCAGTTGGTCGTGGGTCCCGACCAACTGCTGAAGCTCACCACGCCTAAAGCCCGCCCTCTGCAGATCGCAGGCTTGCATTGGTGCGAGCTTGCGAATCTGCACAAGGGAGCAGGAATGCAATGGTGTGTTCCAGGAAAATAAAGACCTGTTTTTTCCGGTCTTTCAAAAACACGCTGGAGGACCACTTGGGGTTGTTTTGGAGCAGACTGAGGTGTGGATGTCCGGTAAGTAGTCCGCTCCTAGTCCTCTCCAAGGTGCAGACAACCTCCGTGAGACGACACACTGCCCCATTCTAATTGTCTGGTGCGGAAAGGGCCTAATACCCACAGTGCGTGTCTCCGCATGCCTGTGGCTTTTCCATCCATGACATTGGAATGGCACTTCCATAGAATTGCACAATAAACTGAGAAGAAATAAAACCACCATTGGACAGAATGTTGAGTGCCAGTGCTTATTTACTTTTACCTTTGCTTATTTACTTATTTATCATCAGTAGTAAAACCGCTAAGCTTGTACATAATGTGAAGATTTCAACAGATTTATGCTCTTTGGCAAGTCTGATTACAACCGGCAGGTTTCCCTACCAGCAGGATCAAGTGTTTCATAGTACTTTCAGAGAGAAGAAATCCAGCTCACTAAATTTATTTTTTGCTTGCACCATCCACGATAGAGTTTCCCTTATAATATACAATTTTGCAAGTATTCAATTGGCAGGAATATCTTCAACTATAGCTTTCAAGTTTAGATTTTGCACGATTGTTTAAAGGAAAAGAGCATTGTATCACCAGGTCACAAAACCTTGACCAGCACTGCCATGCAAAACTTTGCTAGGAGCATTAGATACTTCACTATTTTGGTGATATAATACCTGCTTTTCTGAATCTGCTCAGTATTACTTCCCCCATTGCCGATTTCTATTTCTGTTCATCTCTTGTACACATCACTATAATGCAAGATTTCTTGAATAAGAAAGGCATAGAAAATTCTTTTTTTATACTTGAGAGCAGTCTTCCTGTTATTAAAACCCTGACCACCACCCTTTGTGGTCTTGGTCTGTGCACGAGAGCAATTCGCTAAGAACTCTGTTTCATTAAAAATGTGTCCTTGTTTGAAAAACCCAAAGAAGAAATTGGAATGTTGACATTAAAAATTAAAATTATAATGAACATTGTCTCTGTGTCTTAAATGGAGAATGGCCCAAAGCTGGCTGCTGACCAGATTTCTGAAAAATAACACTTTCTCTGTCTGTGACATCTCATGACTTAGAAAGCCTAAAAGCAGACTGGAGAGTGAATCAACAAATCTCAAAGAAGATTAAATGTGCTGGATTAATGAAAGAATAAAATATGTCACCCACATTGCTTCTTTCTCAACCCTGCCTAACGGCCAGCCCCAGAACAGGAGCAGCAGTGTCATATCCAGCTTGCAGCCTTCCAGTTTCCTTGTAGCAAGGGAATCTGGCTCATATTTGCAATGGACAAATCTATCAGTTTTGGTTTCTTTCCATCCAGAATATGATGGAATTGGCTTGCTGGTCAGGGGGAGATGACCTGTGACATTAAAAATCTTTTCTTCCTTCTGTATATATAAGGAAGTTTCAGCAGGAAGGAAGTGGGGAAAGGGTTAGATTAAATTGAGCTTGACCTCTTTAGCACATGGATGATAGAAGAGTAGACCCAAGCAGAACTTTGAAATGATCTTGTCTAGCTTGGAAACCAGTGAGTGGAATTTGATTGCCTGGGAAAATGCTGCCTGCAAGAACTGTAAATTATGGAGTTATGTTCTTTAGTCCCCCAGCTACCTGCATGTGCACCGGGATTCAGAATTCACCTATAACCAACATACATCATCATTCTCTGCAGCATGTGCCACTTGGTCTGACAGTTTTAGCATGAACTTTCAATTTTCACCGGCATGCAGCTAGAAATGTCTCCCTAGGACAAAGCAAGGCACAGGGCAGTGGAGGGGGAATCACCCATCTGAAAGAAAAAAAAAATCTAGTGACATAACCACCCATTAATTTTTAAGTTCTCCAAACATCCAAATCAAATGAGGCTTTAATGTAGCAGCATCTTGGCAGCTGTTTAAGTTTTCACTTCCTGTAGTACAAACCTTGAGATCTGCTGAAAAAAACCTGTATAAGAAAAAATGCAGCAAGATTGCACTTGAGCTAGATTGACTACTAAAAGAATGCCAAGACTTTTGATAAACTTCAAGTTTTTTCTGAGGTAGTTCCGCTGACTTTTGATCTGATGCTACATGAGCTTCAGGGAACTCTCCCATTTCAACTTGAGTACTCTATAGAATAGCGAACAAAGTTCTAGAAGCATGTTTTGGGAAGCATTCTTTTATTTTGTCCACCTGAATTCTCCTTACCTATGAAAGGTCTGAACAGCAGTACAAGATTGAACATGTGCACATTTCTTGCAGGTCTTATTATTATTATTAAAAATATGAATATCCATTTATGTTCTCAGTTAAAAAAAAGTACTCTATGGTAAGTCTTCTTGATTTAATCTGTGCAAATATAGCCATAGAACATATTTATCATCTCCTTGTCACTTTTCATTTAAAATCTATTTGGATTAATAACAGTGAGCCATTTATAGGATTCTCATGCCTAATTTAGCTTAAGCAACCTGCAACTCAATGAATTTGCAAGGGCCTGCTGTGCTTAATTGGTGGATTTGGCTGACTTCATCGGAGTCTCTATGTCTGCAATTCACCATTGCTTACTCTCCCACCTACATTCATATTTGCCCATACCTTCTGGCTAATGTGGAATCACCTCTGTACAGATATTGTGAATGGGCCTTGATTTAATCTGGCTGCTCTGTTGCTTTGTTTGCTTACTTGTTTGCTTATAACCTCCTTTGCCGCTCCAAACACTGGTAAACTCAATGTGGCTAACAATAGAACACAAGCAATTCAGAAAACGAAATATACCCAAGAAAACTATTTCTAAACTGGGTCAAATGTGAGGGAGCTGCACATTGCTGGAGCCACCTGCACATTGCCGGAGCCATATCAGTGTGTAATTTTCCTTGCAGGTATTTCCCTGTGTCTATAGAAATACTGAAAAGGGCAATTACTCAATAGACAGACACACTGAACTTGTCCAGCTGAGTTGACTCCCAGGGAGAAATGTCAATGACATCAACAAGACAGGACCAAACTGACAATGTGGCAGCCAGTATGATATTGGCGGTCAAGTCACCAAGTCACCCGAAGGAGCAGCAGACTCTTAAAGCCAGATGAGCAGCCACAGCCATTTTGTAAGGGTGACTTATGGCTCTCAGCAGAGGAGGATTTGTATGTGTCACAGGAAAAAGCAGGACCAGGAGGATATGATCCATGTCAACTCTCAAAACCAAGCAGCATCATGTGGTGGAGGACTTAATTCAAATTCCCCTCCCTGGAGTTGAAGGATGATAGGCGAAGAAGTAAATACCCTTCTTTCTAGGACTGAGAGCTGAGAGGAGCAGCTTCTTTTCTGCAGCATTGCCTCAGCTTCCTGTCTTGAAAATATAAGTACACCTATCTGCACTACATCTTCTGAACTGAAGAAAAAAATTAACTTCTCTGAAATCACCTCATCCTCCTTTAGCACTCCTAATCCTCTGTAAAGAGAGTATATCTTTCTTTTATATATTTCTGTGGACCTTTCGTAACACTTGGGACACATGTCCCATTCTTGGAACTACCAAGGATCACATAATGCACTTATAGCACCTGCATTACATCATTTTAAGATCCTCACTGATCACCAAAGCCCTGCTAAGAGTACTTGGATTCCAGTGAACTAGTCTGAGTGCCAAGATGCTTGAATGCTCAGCTCCTCACCATTCTTGAATGATTAAGAGGACCCACCTGAGCACTGCATAGGCTTTCCTATACCACTAGGCATAAGAGCTTCATTCCTTTGCTCACTGCTATCCAGGGAACAGTTTCCCCTGGTTGGTACTTTGTTCTTTATGATTTTGCTAAGTATTACACCTAGCTAAATTATATATATTCTTGAAAGACAATGTGGTGTAGAGGTTTGAGCACTGAATCTTAGAGACCAGGGTTCAATTCTCTACTTAGCCATGAAAACCTTGAGTGGGTGACCTTGAGTGCATCACACACTCTCATCCCAAAAAGCCTAAGATGAGGTCACCTTAAGGTCATCATAAGTTGGAAATGACATGAAGGCACACCACCACCACAACAACAACAACAGCAACACAGTATGGCTCTTTCTATAATCTTTATGTTGTACATTCCTTTCTTAATCCCTTGTAAACCATTATATCTCCCTATAAGTGGTGTATGTGTGTACTGTTAAGAAGAGCCACAGTTCTATATCCAGTACTTACCTACTTAATCACTTTTGCTGAACATTGTTTATTGTTTTTGCCAAGGATTCTTAGAACCATAGATTCCTAGAGTTGGAAGGGACTACAAGGGCCATCCCATCTTCTGTCACATAGGAATGTTCAACTAAATCACTCCCAAGGAGTGCCTAGCCAATCTCTTTTTAAAATCTTCTAAAGAAGCAGAGTCCATCTCACTCTGAGGGAATCTGTTGCAGTTGAACAGCTCTTACAGGCAAGAGGTTCTTCCTAATATTTAGATGTATTTCTTTTTTTGTAATTTGCATCCACTGCTTCGTGTTCTGGCCTGTTGAGCAGCAGTAAACAAGCTTGTTCCATCTTCTACACAGCTTCCCTTCAGATAGTTAAACACGGCTATCATGTCACCTCTTAATCTTTTCTTCTCAAGGCTACACACAACCAGCTCCCTAAGCAGTTCCTCACTGGGCTTGTTTTTCAAACCTTTTACTCTCTTGATCACCCTCACCTCAACACATTCCAGTTTTCAATATCCTTTTTAAGCTGTGGTGCCCAGAACTGAACATGATTATCCAGGTGAGATCTGACCCCAAAGCTAAATAGAATGGCACTACTACTTTCCTTGACAAAGCTCAGAACTGTATTGGCCTTTTTCAGACAACACATCAAAGTACTCACTAATGTTTAACTCATTATCTTCTATGACCTCTAGATCATTTTCACATTGGCTGCTGTTGAACCAAGTGTCACCCATCATATATTTGTGCATTTTGTTTTTCCTTTCTAAATGGAATATCTTACATCTATCCCCATTGTTCGTTTTGCTAATGTTAGCCCTGTTCTCCAATCTGTTCAAGTCATTTTGAATTCTGATTAAGTCCTCTTGGATATTAGTTATTTCCCTAATTTGGTGTCACCTTTCAGTTTGAGAATCCAAGGACCATCTAGTCCAATCCCCTGCCATTCAGGAATACACAGCTAAAGCACTTCTGAAAGATGCCCTTCAGACTCTGTTTAAAGACCTTCAAAGAAAGAGAATCCACTCCTCCAGAGTCAATCTATTCTACTGCCAAACAGCTCTTACAGTAAAGTTCTTCCTAATATTTAGGTGGAATCTTGTTTCTTGTAATTTGATTCCATTGTTTCATGTTCCAGTCTCTAAAGCAGAAGAAAACAAGTTCAATCCATCTTCTACATGACATTCTTCCAGATACTTAAAGATGGCTACTATAGTCTTCTCTCCATGCTGAACATGGAGCCAGACCCAGTACTTCAGGTGCAGCTTGACCACAGCTGAATAGAGTAAACTCTACTATTTTCCTTGAACTGGACACTATACTCCTGTTGATAAGGAGGCTGAGGAGCATTATATGTCAAGAATGTATACACCTGTAAAGAGATCTATGACTTAGAGCATAGAAAACAGGTTTAGAGCATTTGGGTAAAAATTAAAAGTGCAAGAAGCAACGGTGACACCACTGTGCAGTCTACCCTACTCTCAGTCTAGAATCATAGATTTGGAAGAGACCACAAGGGCTATCCAGTCCAACCCCCTGCTATGCAGGAAGATACATCAAAGCATTCTCAAAAGATGGCCATCCAACCTCTGCTTAAAAACCTCCAAAGAAGAAGACTCCACTACACTCCAAGGCAGCATATTCCACTGCTGGACAGCTCTGACCATCAGGAAGTCCTCAAGCCAGACTGGAGATGCCTTCCTAAAATGAATGACTAAACATTCAAGAAAAGAGAGACATACTAGCAATATGATGAATGAGAGAGCTCCAATCAGAATGGTTTTGTAGCAAGGAAACAACTGTAGCTATCTTTCTTACAGGCTCTGCCCAAAGAGTAGCTTTGGAAGTAGTAAGTTTTAGGGTCAGACTAGGGAATAGAATGATTTTGGAAGAAACGATTGCTCAAATGGCAAAAAATGTCTCTTCGCCATAGCATATGGTTGTTCTCACTTACATGTTTTGTGTTTAGTGTGCAATAAAATGTTATTGGTCATTACAAAGTAAACAGCAGTGATGTAGACTCAAGTCGACTGACTCGGACTCAAGTTGGACTTAAGTCACCTCAGTGACTCGACTTGGCAACAAAGATGCACTGACTCGACTTGAGAGTTGTATATTTTTTAGTGACTGACTTGCTGCCCTTGATTCAGCAACATAATACATTCATCTAGAAACTTTACTACTTTGAAAAATGCTCCTGTCTCTTTTTGCTTACTGGTCACATGACAATCTGTCTCAAGTCCAAAGTGTGGGCACATTTCTCAGAGGGGAAAAGCAAACAGGTTAGGCAATGGGCTTGAGGTCTGCTCAGCAGCCTGTCCCTGCTGAATATTGGGGGAGCTTTGTAAAACTTTTCCTTAGGCAAGACTTTCCCCCAAAGCATAGGATATGTTTCTCAGAGAACAGCAAGTGTGTTAGGCAGTAGACTTGAGGAAGAAGGATCCTTCCTTCTACAGCTTTTGAAGCTTCAGTAATGGGCAGTAAGAAGGATCTCATTCACTACTTCTGAAAAATCCTCCAGCTTTGGAAATGAGAAGTAAGAAGGATCCTGTTCCTCACCTCTGAAGCTGTAGATGGCAAAGTCGCAAATGTGGAGGGCCAACTCTGCTTAAACTGTTAAAACTGACTCTATTTGACTCTGTCCAATAATTCTGGAATACAGGCTGGGGCTTAAAGTTGCTCCCAGACTTGAGATTTGACTTGAAAGTATCTTTGAGGGTTTGAGACTTGACTTGAGACTTGGAGTAAAAGACTTAAATACATCACTGGTAAACAGAGCTTTTAGTGAAGCTGACTGCTGAAGCGCACATCTGAAGAATTTTCTTATGAGTGAAAAAGCAAATTTATTGCAAGGAAGGCACATTCCTCTTAACACTCAAATTGAAGCTAAAGTACCCTAACTTTGTTCCATCTTGGTTTGCCTTGAGAATTTCAGTTCTGTGCTTCTCTAGTCATACTGAGAATTTTTGTCTGAATGCCAGGTACATGCTTCCCTCTAATTTAAAACTAGAGCTCGTAAACATTACTTCTTTGACTATAATTACCCAAACCCCACAGGCAGTATGGCCTGTTACTCTGGGGGACTCTGGGAGCTATAGTTTTAAAAATGTAATTTTCCCTAGCTCTGATGACTTTATGTAGTATCTCACCTTGACAGAGCATGTAATTAGCCTTAGTAGCCCACTGTTACCATGTAAGTTTTGTGGCTAAGAAATATTCAGAACACACATGGGCTTCCACATGAGACCAGAAGGACTGACACTTAAATCATCCCATGACACAGTAGGTCAGTAGCTATAACTCATAGGATTTTGTGGAAGAAATAATGGTAATTCAACTGGTATAAAAAGTTCAGTAGGTTTGTAGTGCAGGTGTGCAGGAATTGTCCCTTTGCATGTTGATGACTGAGCTATTCAAGAATGTGAAAACCACTTTTGTCTCCGCAGTGGTTTATTTCTTTTCCACTTGGTTCTTGACGGCTGCCTGTAAATGGAGAGATGCAGCCTGAATGAGCACACATTCTTATGTATTACAGAACCACGGAACAAAGAACACAGAAAGGCCATTAATTTCCTGAAAACCTTGAACATGATGCATACAAGGGAAATCACAGAGTAAAAGCTTTCCAAAGACACCTGGCATTCTTTGGCATATGGAAGATATTAATAGATCTCAGTAGCAATGTGAAAACTTCCCCAAGCTGAGTTCAAAATGGGCTCTCCTAAACAATTTAACATGCACTCAATTGGTAATAGGCTCAGATTAATTTATTTTAAATTTGTCCCCATTTGCAGCTACAGGTGTCCTTGAATTCCTGATCACTGGGAACATGTGGAGGGCATGTGGAGAAAACTGCTTGTGAGTTTTCTTCTGTTACTCCCTTCCATTAACTTTAGCAGGCATTTAAAAAGTGGCCATCGTGGCTTTGATTGGACACTTAGATGCTGCAATAAAAGGGATGTTTGCCTTTGGGATGTCTCAGGGCCTCTGCTTTATTAATAATGACTGATCCTGCAATACTATATTTTTCATACCCAAGCTAAAAGAAAAAATAAGGCTGTGTATGACTAACCAGAATTCATGGTACTTTTTTCAAAGTCTCCATAAAAATAATACATGGAATATTAGAATGTAAGAGGATGCTGAATTTCAACATGTAAAGCCTCTCAAACCTAGCTGACCAATCTGACATGGGCAGCCAAACAAGGAGCCTCATCTGTCACTAGCTAGTTTAGGATGGACAAGTCTTGGTTACCTATTCTTCCTTATCCCCCCACTCCAAGCAGTGCATTTCAGGGTCATGATGGAATACAAAGGAACAGACCATCTCCATCATATGTTGCGTTGAGTCCAAGCTAAACAGATCTGAGAACTTCCCGTGAATAGGCAAATCAACAAATTCATATAGAAGGCGGGGACACATTTAAAGTTTTCCTGAGGGCTTATAGTATGTATCACTCCCAGTGGGCTATGGATGAAGACAGATATAAGATTTTGAAGACTGTAAGTAAAGTTTTAAGAAACTGTTTGCACTGCAATTATTATAAACTGATTTCTGTCTGTCTGGGATGGGATGTTTTCCACTCTCTTCACTCAAATTACACTTCCTTCCCCTGTTTCATCCTTCACCTTCATGGCGATCTTCCAAAGCATTTGACACTGAAATCTTTTCTAGACTCAGTTCTTAGAGTGAGTACGTTCTTTGAATGATTTTTAAATGTATACACCAACCACACAAAATAACATGAGACTTGTCTTCACTTAACTTAACACCAGTAGGTTTGATTAATTCTTTCCCCCTCACTGCTTCTCCACACCAAAGAAATCCCAAATCTCTTCACCTGCTTCTCTCCCTCAGTCTTACAGATGCATGTTATGCTCACAGACATATGCCTGGAGCCATATGGGTGGGATAACCACCTAATCAGGGAATTAACAGGGCTAAACATTTCTTCCTTCATAGTTTTCTACTGAAATCTGCCAACCCCCATATCTATTTTTCCCTGGGAGAAGCAACTATAGGAATCTTAATTCATAGACTGTGTTACATATAGATCAGTTTTCAATGCAAGTGGGAGGAAGAGTGTTCTCTTGCTCATAAGCCTGTGGAAAACATTCACCCACCATCTGTAGTGTGGAATAACAGAGATAAAGACGACCGCATTGACAGGGGAATAGCACTGGAAAGAAATGGGTGGCGTGCAGATTAGAAATGTGATAAGCACTGGTTGTACTGCTTCAAACTTCTGCGTAGATATTTCTCTTATATACCACGTAAAGCCTCCTCTTCAGTCATTGGGAATTTATAGAACACAGAGTGCCCACGTTCTCCAGCAGAGGTTCTGCCCAATATGAAACCTTTGAACATCTGAGTGGGATGCTCTTATGGTATCAGATCTCAGTGGATTGGATCAAATTATATTGAACCTCTGTGTGATGCTTTAACAAAAGACAAGGCCACTGTTATCATTATTTCCTTCCTCCTCCTCCTCCTCCTCCTCCTCCTCCTCCTCCTCCTCCTCCTTCCACTTTTTGCCTGTGCTAGCAGCTGAGATGAGCAATGAAAGCATCATCAGTGCACTCATGAATTGGAGCAGAGGAAATGCTTTGACTTTGAACATGCAGTGCAGTAAGTAATGACTTTAAAAATGTATCATTCTGAACACTAATTAAGCAACGCAGCTGAATCCAAAGCCAGCCAGTGAATTGTGAGTAACCTCTACTAGGCTGGCAAATATAGCAAACTTGCTACATTTTTTAACCCTGTGTATTCACCCACAAGAGACGAATGCTGCTGAAGCCTGGCTCACCAGCGAAGGATTCAGAAATTCTATCCCAGCTCCTGCTTTTGAATTCACTTCTCAAGACCAGCATTCCTTCCGCTAGACTCTAATTTGGACAAACTACCAGATTTAGCCCTAAATTTCCAAGTATATGTAAATAACCCTAATCACAGAATGGAACAATCACATGATTGTGGCAGACATTTGGCCATTTTACATAATAGAGAGCCTTTCTCTGAATTGCTGGTGAAATAGTGTGAAATAATTCTGTTTTCCTAATATTTGTTGTTGTGTGCCACCAAAGTCATTTCTGACTTACGGTGTCCCCAAGGTGAACCCATCATAGAGTTCTCTTAGCAAAATTTGTTCAAAAAAGATTTGTCTTTGCCTTCTTCTGAGGCTGAGAGAACATGACTTGCTCAAGGTCATGCAATAGGTTTCCATAGCCAAGTGGGAATTTGAATCTCAGCCTCCAGAGTCATAGTCCCAACTCAACCCACCGCACCTTCTTGGCTCTCATTTCCTAGTATATCTTTTTTAAAAATGTCTTTATATTCTGTGTCACCAGAAGCTAAAGGTCTCCACATTTTTATCCTCATAGCAATCTTGTAAAGAGATGATGGGGAAGCACCCAAACATTGCAGGGGCCAAAATTCAGAATGAGGTCAGACTTGCCAGAGAAGTTAAAACAACAGAAAGGGATAGATCAGCTATGTTCACAGAAAGAGAAAGAAGAAGAAAAAGAATATTAGTCAGATAATGATAATATGCTAATAGGAAACAGAGAGAACGCAGAACCGCTCCATCCCTATTTTGCTTTAGTCTTCTCTCAAAAGGAAAACAGTGTTCAGCCTGGAGAAAATAGAACAAAGGATGGTGTGAAGGGGTTGCACTCCAAAATGAGTAAAGAGTAGTTTAAAGTACTGGAACACCTAGATAAATGATAAGTCTCTGGGGCCAGAGGAACTGAATCCATGTTATTAAAGGAACTTACACATTTGGTCTAAGAATATCTGTCTTCAGTCTTAGATGATTCTTGGGGAACAGGGGAGATGATGTGGATATAGGATATCTTGATTTCAGCATGGATTTTGATAAGGCCACACATGATATTCTTGCACACAAGCTAGTAAAATGCAGGCTATATGATGCTACTCTTAGGTAGATTTCTATCTTGTTGACAAAGAGAGACCAGACAGTGCTCGTGAATGATTCCCCATCATCCTGGAAGGAAGTGACATGTGAGGCACTGCAGGGTTTTGTCCTGGGCTAATTAAGACTGAATCTACAAAGGCTAAATAATGCATCCTTAATTTGATCCCAGTCCCATTGGAACACATGATGTTCCTCTTTTTCCAAGGTGGAAACATTTCTTTTCAATGCCCAAGGACTTTAAAGTGATCTAAATAAACATCCAGTTTACTCCCCTCTTTTGGGGAAGAACTGGGTTTTTAAAAAGTGTGATTTACTGTAACTTTGGAATTGGGAAGATGGAGGATGAAATTGGGGATGGGAGGATGAAGAGGGTGGGGCCAGGTTGGTGGGCGATCATCTAGGTCAGCTGGTTACCTAGGTCACCTGATCATTCCCATCGCACAAGGATAGCTCCTTCATTTATACTAACAGTCATCTCATCTTTTCTTTTCTTTTCTGGTATTTATATGCACACATTTACAGGTCAGCCTTTCACACACACCCTTCTCTACTGGCTTCACTAAAGAAGCATAGGTGGCAATCAAATTTAAGACTGATTAAGCAAATATGCACGTGTCAAGGGAATTTTAAAAAAAAGCCTACAGCTTCTGCAGTCACTTGACCAGACATAAACAGATATGATGAACATGTGCACAGAGTGGACACACCCCCTTGTACCAATGTGGCTACATAATGAGTGGTCTCACATGGCTGTCCAAACTAACTTCAGTTTGGATTTTAAAAAAATGTGTTGGCAGTGAAAGGGTCAAACTGGGGCAAAGATTCAATGCAGTGGAGCTGAGATACAGCCCTGATGTAGATTCAGCCTTGGAGATGTAGCTAAGACTCTAGAGGACAGAATCAGGATTCAAAATGACTGTAAGAGATTAGAGAGCTTGGCCAAAATAAAACAAGACAAAACAAGAAAAAGAAAAGGACTATCAATAGGCATATGTGCAACATAGTATATTTAGGCAAGAAAAACAAAATACACCAATACAGATAGCTGCCTCCTGGCCTGACAGTAGAACATGTGAAAAAAAAACCCAGCGATCTCAGTTAGACCATTAGCTAAACATGGGTCAATATTGTGTTGTGGTAGCCATAAAAAGCTAGTGTAATATAATTCTAGGCTGCATTAGTGTGAGTACAACATCCAGATCAAATGAAATAATTGCGTCTCTATTCAATTTTGTCCAGACCTCACTCTGGAGTATCATGTTCAGTTCTGAGCACCCCAGTCCAGGATGGATATTGAGAAGCTGGAACATCTCTAGAGGAGGATGACTAAGATAGTAAAAAGTCTAGAAGCCAAACCCTTTGAGGATTGGTTAAGTGAGCTGGGTATGTTTACAATGTTGGGTATGTTTACAATGTTGGGTATGTACTTGGAAAAGTGAAAACCTGAGAGGTCATATGACAGCCATCTTTAAAAATCTGAAAGAATGACATGTAGAAAATGAAGTAAGCTTATTTTCTGGTGTTCCAGCTACGTTAAAATGGAAAGAAAGGCATTTTTAAAGTTTAAACGCTAGGAAACACTTCCTGAAGGAAAGAGCTTTTCAACAGTGGAATGTCCTACTATGAAAATAGCAGACCTCTTTTATTGGAGGCCCTTAAATGGATGTTAGATGACCATCTGTCAGGATTCTTCAGTTGTGGTTTCCTGTCCTGAAAGGGCTACTGGACTAGATCATTCTTAGGGTACCTTCCAATCCTATGAATCTCTGAGATTAGAGATGAGTTGATGGTCATCAGTGAGGAATGGGTGGCATTTGCTGGATCTCCTGAGATAGGGTGATAAAATGCTGTCGTGCTTGATCCCTTTGCTAGTTGGAAACCATTCCATTTTTCTCTATTCTGTCCTGACGATAGTTTCTTGTCCTGCATACAGGTTATACATCTGGGCAATCAGATGTCACAAAACATCAATTTCTTCACGTTTTTTATGATCCACACAATATTTTCTATAATCTATAAACTACAGGCTGATTTTCTTTGAAATTCATCAATGTGCTTCATTATCCAACGTATATTTTCAATAGGATCCCTACTGCTTCTTCCTCTCCTACATCCAGCTTGGACATCTGGCATTTCATATATGGTAAATGTTTTTGTTACAGAATTTTGAGCATCAGTTTGCTTGCATGGGAAATTAATGCAATGGTCCTGGTGTTCCCTTTCTTGGGGAATGGAATGTATATTGAGAGTTCCAATCTGTGGACCATTCTTTTATTTTCCATATTTGCTGACAAATGTTAGTTTAAACTAGAGTAGATTGTTTCTCTGTTGATTAAAGCAGGTCTATTGGTAAGCTATCTGTTCCTGGTGATATGTGTCTCCCAAATGCCCTGAGTGCAGCTTCCACTTCACTTTCTAAAATAGGAGGTTCATCTTCATATGGATCTTCCTTGAATGAATTTGTCATCCTTTGATCTCTTTGATTAACAAGTTCTGTTAAGGTGTGTGATCAATTTCCTCCTGGAATCGAGGACATAATCTTCTAATTTCTTCTTCTTCTGCCTCTGTAGTTGGAGCATGAACCTGGATTATAGTTATAGTGATGGATCCCTGAAGTTTTATTGATATGATTCAGTCACACTTTCTATTATATCCTTTGACTGTTTTTGCTATATTTCTGTTCACTATTAATGCTACCTAATTTCTACTTAGATTTTTATTTCCTGAGTAAAACACTGTCCAGTTTCTGTCCAGTTTAGCTCATTAATCCCAAGTACTGCAGTGTTTATACATTCCATTTCTTGTTTTACTATATCTAACTTCCTCTAATTTATGTGTCTCACATTGCCTGTTTCCATAATATATGTTGTGCAGCTTCAGACATTCCATTCACCTTTGAGCATGTAAACAGCTGAACATCCTTTTGACTTGAGTCCAGTTTCATAATTAGCCACAGTGTAACTCCTCATTCTCCATTAGCTCACTGAGTGCCATCTGACCTGGCAGTTTCATCTTCTGGCACTAACTCTTATTTCATTTTGGATTGTCTCAGCTTCGGTTTTCATGATAAGGGACATTCAAAAGGACTTTACTATGTCTCCTTCTGTGCAGTACAAGAAAGTGTTAACTGTGGTACCACTGCCATTGTCTCTGAGAGATCTTCTGCTAGTTGGCACATTTAGTCTAGCTCTCAGCAGAATTCTGCTTGACACGAGAGACCCTATCAGCAGCACTGTTACCCGCATCATAGACTCTTGTCTTACAAGAGCACATATACCCTGCATTCTATGTAATTTCCACTCCTGACGTAAGTCAAGAGAGATTCAGCATGGTGTTGAAATCATATTGTTTCAGGACTGAAACATGGCACAAATTAAGCCCAGACATTAGTATAGTTCTCCTAGCTTTCAATTTGGTATTATACAGTTGTTTTGATAACTTTAAATTACTGCAAAGCAAAAATAAGAATAACCCCCAAATATATTTTTTGCAATCCTAGACCAGTTCTTAAAGTCTGAGTTTCAGAAGTTTTTTTTCCCTTTCTTCTCTGTACTTCATTCATTGACTTGTGAGTAAACAGGCTAGCTTAAAATAGCTAGGTTAGTAACTTCTTTAGGTATTTTGTAAGACTAATTCATTCCCCTTTTTTAACAATCATTTTTGTTTGTTTGTGAGGACTGAATGTAGTAGAAAATCCATTTGAATGAGAATAGGGACACCCCACAACAGGGATAGGCAAAATGCATCCCCCAGGGATAGTACTATGGCCCCCAGGGGTCTCTCTGTCTAGCTATTTACATTAGGGATGGGCCAACCGAATCCCTGTGCCAAAATAGGCAAACTGAATCTTTCGAATCCGCCACCCAAACAGTTTGTTGGAGACCGGGACGCCTGAAAACCTGGGAGACCGGGATGCCTGAAAACTTGAGAGACTAGACATACAAGGGGAGATGGCAAGTAGGTGAATTTTTCCCTTGGAGTAATAATGGCCTTTGCTAACAATTTCACAAATTACATCAGGGTTGTATTTTAAGATATTTAAATTGAACATTTCATATTTAAGTTTAGCACTTGACTGGAAGCTACAGGCTTGAGATTTCAAGACCGCTGAAACATTCCTTTGCATAGTTCCCTTGCAAAGCTTTTTCAGACACAATTCTGGGGTTTCTAGGTTTACAAGGTGTCACAGCCTTCTCTGCCAAAGTGTGCTGGTGCATCATCAGACTACAAACCCCACGATGCCATAAGGAGCTACGCAAAGAAAAGCCAGTTTTGACCTGGATTAGCTCTGTATTTAGTATGTGGCCCTGTTTATACTAGCAGGAAAATGTGGGATTAATCCACATTTCCCTGCCTGTGCATAAAAGGGCTTTCATGTCATTTTCAGTCTGGGGAGATCCTGAGGCAAAACTAGGACAATTGTCCTGGCCACAGTTCTTCAGAGAGAGGTTTGCCTTTACCTAGGTTTTTGCTAAGGCTAAGAGAGTGTGTCTTGCCTAAGATTATCCTTCTTTCCCTTGCTTTTTACACCCTTAAAAAAAGGATTTGAAAGATTTGAGATTCATGAGATTCGTGGATTCCCAGAACCTTCCATGGATTTGGAAAATTCTGGATTCGTCCCATTCCTAATTTATATACACACATTGCTCCAAAAACTACAAAATGCTCTGTACAGAATGTAGAGGGCATTTCCATTATATTTTCAAAATCTACCCCCCAATTTTCTTTTACCCAAATGCATCAAAATGTATATTGGGGGAATGCCATGCATTTTTCCCATATTTTGTGGAGTCTGGCCAATTTAGGTCTGGGAAAGGCCTTTATTGAGACCCAAAACATGGCTGAATAGCATTTGGGAACAAAGTTTGTTTGTTTGTGGAAGTAGACACACCTCAAAGATCCTAAGGTTTCCACAGTTGCTTATCCCTGCCCTACATCAAGATCGTAAGAATACTCAGCTGTCTAGAATTGCAAGGTTCTGAGGGACTGTTTTGGACTCCCCTGTACCATTTTTCTTCATCAGACTGCTCAGCAAAAGAAAATATTTTTCCTCCCCTGTTTTCCATAGTATTCTGCCAGCTGTGACCAAGAAACCATAGATCATGTAAGTACACCAACTCATAACATGTGAATTTCTGCTCAACACTGTGAAAGAGCCCCTCCTCCAACTTGTCAATGGGATGAAGCTGGATAGAATTCCACTTTCCTCCTAGGCAACCAGTAAAGGCCACACAGTTTTCAGGGTGCAGAGCAGATGCAAAGTAATAGTGTAGAGTGGGTGGCCTCAAAGACTTCTGAGCTACGCCTTAATTGACTGAAATGTTGTCTGCTTGCTTGAAGCCACCAGCATCCCTGGCATTAGTACAACCCCAGCCCAAAAGCACAACTGAATATGGAAGGAGCAACACTCTGCATCAAAATGTGACATTACCTTTAATTACATCAGATAGCATGTAGCACTACAACACTATATATTGCATGAGTTCCTTCATCTGAGGAGCAACTAAATGGGTGGAAAGACAAAGCCAGAAAGCAGCTACCTTCCTTTCATGTCCTCTGCTTAAGCAACAGAGGCACCCAGAGGACAGTGCAGAAGAAATTATTCCTATGTTTTTCTGGACTTTTCTACAGTTGGCTTCTTCTTGCCAGTGGTCAAGCATGAGCTCTTAAAAGAATAAACCCACTCCTGCAAGATTCTTATGTATCCTGAGGCTGAGATCCTGAGCTAATAACAGAAATTTATGAAGCAGAAAATAGGTTTGATATGAGTCACTTATCTTGAAATCTATCCCATTCCATGAGATATTTTGAGAAGGAAGCAAAAGCCCTGAAACATCAGGTCAGACCTTTCTTTCTCTGGGTCATAGAAATCTCCGGGAGAGGAGAATGACTTTCACAGGCATGGCTCAAGCCCAGGCAGCATGTTGTCAACCTATCACAATTGCTGGTGTCCTTGGTAGCTCACTAGCTCTGATAAAATGCTTAGGAGATCAAGTGAGCCTGGAAATCTTTCTCCTATTGAACAACAACATTTAAAATGCTCCCTGACAGCATTCTGAAAGAAAACCCTCTTTGGTTAGTGATTTTTCCTATATTCTCTTCTTTGGTTTTTCTTGCTTTTGGAAGAGGAGGGGGTAGATTCAGGGTGAGCCTCAAATTAAGACAAAGGGGGCCACATGAAGGAATTTGTGATGCTCTGATGTGTGTGAGAGAGGGCTGGAGGCTTCCTGCCTCTCTCTTAACTGTTTCAACTAGAACATTTCCGTGGGCAGGATAACAGCAGTAGAGCTCCGGTCATGGCTGCTATTCATCCTTTCCAAAAGTGCTTTGGGAGTAATGCCACTTTATCCATGCACCCCTGAGGAGTAAAGATGGCAGCAGAGAGAACTCTGAGCTTGCTATTGTGCCACTGAAGCCTCCAGTATAGCCTGATGCTTTTGCTTTAAAGAAAGGGGGAGCAAGATAGGATGCTCCCTCCAACACCACACCTTTTCCCTCCCCACTGAATTATTCCCCTCATTTGTTTCCTGGAAACATAATGAAAAAGTGACAGTGGCTGTTTCAGCCTTCCTTTAAGTCCTGTCAACTAAAGTGTTGCTAAAATTTGCATACAAAGAACTGGCATTATGTACTAAGAAAAGCTGAGGTCTGTGATGGAGAAATTATGCAAATTTTACCAAATCTGCAGTGTTTACATCTTTGCATGGTTTATTCTAGTTCTGGTAGTCACATGGTCTGGGGCAAGGAGCTCTTCAGAGCACTGTAGTCCCACTTCATGCCCATCCAAAGTCCTGTTTCTCCACTTCTTTGGCTTCTGAGATCAGTGGGTACTGCCCACATGCTTCCAAGGATATCTTCTTCACTGTTGGATGAGCTATACCTATTTTTCAAAAGAAGAAAAAGAAAAAGAAACTTAAAATTCTTTTCCCAGCTGGTGATATTTCTGATTCAGATTCAGAATATAGGTTTAATCAACTCATAGAATTGGGATGCATTGCAAACTAAGGGTCATTTCTTCCAGATGTTGCTCTCTAACTTGAAATAAAAACAAAATCCTCTATCTGTGTGTCCAGTATTCAAGAGCCTGCTTTATATAAAAGTCCTTGATGCTGTTTCTCAAATTTTCATTGACTGTTGTGAGTTGCATAATGAGCAGATGCCCAGCCAAACAGGCTTTTGTTTGGGGAGCAACAGTTTTGTTCAGGTCATTTCTTTCAATTGTTTCTTACAAATGTTATGCGTGTTCCCCATCCAAATTTAAAACCTTCCCTGGAATCTTTGGTTCAGGGGCAGAGGACATTGCTCTGCCATTAAGGCAACTGCCTGAGGGAAGAACTGTGTGGCAGGAGTATGGCTGAACCCCCTCTCTAAATGTACAAATGTACTGTACAAAGCTTCCCTCCCACATTGTATGGGTGGGTAGGTTGGTTGGTTGGTTTTGTGGAATGATTCCTCTAAAATGCACCTCTCTCATTCACAGCTGAGGCAATACTAGTAATAGATGATAGTAGATGTTACTGAAAAGTGATGTCAAAAGGTATCAGACTTCTGGTGCAGCTCTCCAAAGTAAACACCAGGTAGAAGAGAAGCCACTAGTTAGTTGTTGAGTCTGCTGCAATAATTCATATCAGACTCAGTTATCAGAAATTGATACCAAATGTTAAGAAAATGGTTGAATATTCAGAGAATGTGCACTGATTGTGCACCCTAAAAATCTAAAGAGGAAAATGTTAGGGAGCACATTTGTTACAGCTCTCATCTACAAGACAACAGGGTATGTAGCCATTCCTGGTAACTGGCCAGCCTTCTTCTCTAATTCAAAGATTATTTTTCATATTGCAAAAGTCCCTAAAACCTGACATTAAGATTTGTGCTAGACACCATTGCAGATTTCAAGTACACATCTGCACATGCACATGTGAATATGCCCAGGAACAAACTTCTTTCTTCAGTCCTGGCTGGCTGATCTTGGATTGTTCGTTTCTTCCCTGGTTGCTTGGACAAAACATGAGAAGAATTCCCAAGCAAGGTAAAGAAGTTGCAATTAAGACTTGATCAATCTGGGGGCTCTATGTCATATATTTTCAAGTTGCCACAAAATTTTATTTGAAACATCTTGTTGTTGGTGTGCACCTTCAAGTAATTTCTGACCATGGAGACCCTAACAAGAATCTGCCACAGGGATTTCTGGGATGAGTGTATGTGATGCATCCAAGGTCACCCAATGTCAGTCACATAGGGACGGACGGGTGATAGGGGCAATTTGGCCCTGGGCAGCAATGTTTTTGGGGCATTCTGGCTTGTAGCCATGCCCCCGCACCATAGTCCTCCACCACCCCCTCCACACACTCCAAGTTCCACCGCTGCCCAATGAGTTTTCATGATTGAGTGGGGAGTCAAACCCTGGTCTCCAGGGTAATAGTCCAATATTCAAATCACTACACCATGCTGACTCCAAGGCATTTCAAAGACTGAGTATAAAGTTCCTATAAATCTAGTAACATTGTTCTGTCTCTGTGTGCATATGCATGCACACACATGTGCACAAACACTTGCAAATACATGAGACACACACTCATGTCTTTACTTCAGGTGCCTAATATATATCCATGGCCATTCCCAAAGCTCACTAGAGATGACTAGATATTCCATGTTCCACAGGTTGGGCTGTACTCTTAGGTTCCACTCTGTCTGCCTTCCACTTTAAGCTGAAGTATTTCTAATATTAGTGCACAGTCTCCACCATTTTTATATTTTGTGGGTCTATTTCTCTACAGGTTATCAATGGTCATAAGCCTTTGTGTACATTGACTGAAACAAAGGACAAAAGGAAGAAGACAAAAACAAACAAATAAAAACAAAAAAACACACCACTGTGCAACGGCTTCAAAATTCCCTTTTCCACAAGGTTTTTGTCACTGGGCACATGTACATTAACAGACACAAACTGAAAATTCCAGGAAACACACAAGAGTCCTCACAAAGTCTGGAAAAATGACAACTGGCAAATTGGAGTCTATCTGCAATTGAATTAGGTAATCTGAAAAATGTGAATCGAAAGAGAAAATCAGGAGGAAAGAATTTCCTAAGGACCCTAGGTCCACATCCATTTTTAAAAATGCAGTGTTCTCCAGTGATGCCTGAGTAAATAATTAGCATATTCTGGGACACAGAAAAGAAAAAGAGTTGAGCCTTGGGCCATTTCTGCACTACATACTGCTATAGTGCTATTATTCCACTTTCAACATTCTGTGGAATTCTGGGGTGTGTAGTTTACTGAGGCCAAAGAGTTCTCTGGCTGAGAACTATAAAAGCCCCTCTCCTAAACTGCAAATCCCAGGGCCCTTGGATTGTTGAAAGTGGAATGATAGCACTATAACAATGTAGTGCAGAAATGGCCTTGATATCTGTGGAAATTCAGAGACAGTAACTGTCCTGGATACCTGCAGTTTTGAAAGAGCAGGGCATACTCACCCTTGGCCCTTCTGTGACCTACAGATGTTACAGCAGAAGTTCTTCACTTGGAATAAAAGCCAGTTATAAGAAACTTGCTGCATTGTTCCTCGCTAAACTCCCAGACTGCAGCCAGGCAAGCTTTCTGGCCATATTCTACCAGTTGACAGTTCATTAAAGCTTCAAGGATAGCCACCCATTTCAATAGGGGCAAAGTACCTTGGCTGTGCACAGTAACAGCTCCTTACTGGTGGCTGAGACCAGGAATAGGCTAAGATCAAGTCTCCTTCCCACGCTTTCTCCAGTTCTTTGCACTGTGACCTGAGGGAAATGTTAGGCTTAGGGAAGCTTGCAAAATGCAAGTGCAAAGCATGACTGCTTTTCCGTCATCAGCAGCCATCAGCAGAAGCCCTTTGCTTTGCCCATGTGGAATAAAGTGCAGCAGAGGGAGTGCCCATCCATTGCTGTTTGTTTGCCATTTTGATCATTCACTTGGAACAAGCCCAGCTTGAGTGTCTTCAAACAAAGAGCTGCAATGAGGAGATTAGGACCTGGAGAAGGGGAATGTAATTACCTTCCATCTCACATTTCATAAATGTGTGTATGTATATGTGTGTGTGTGTGTATGAAATAAATATAAAAAGTGCACTCAGCAGAGCTTACCCGCGCTACAGTGTGACCTTTCAGAAACAATATGTGCTGGGAGGCACATCAACACGCCAGGCAAGCGTTGCCATGGCAAACACTGAGCACAGAAACACAGTGCAATTAAATAGAAAGAGAAAAAAATGGGCGGCGGTGGGTGGGAGAGAGAAAGCTCCAAGTTGTGTGGACCTGGGGAACAGCTTATTCTGCTTGAATAAAATTTCCTTTTGCTGCAAATCCATGTTGTTAGAATCCTCACTTATACAACCTTACTTCCTTTCATGAACCAACCACTGGAGTGCTGAGAGCCCAGCAGAGTGAGGAAAAGGCCTTCTCTGATTGAGGAACATGTGGCCCACCAGATGTTGTTGGGCTGAAACTCCCATCATCCCTCACTATTTATTGTGTTGGTCAGGCCTGATAGGAGCTGCAATCCAACAGCATCTGGAGGACCACCTGTTACCCAGCGATGTTTTAAAAACCTTGCTTACGGAGGCCAAGTTTCTGTCAGACACTGGCAGAGCATAATACCTGGGGCCTCGTTGGCACCATCAGGCTGCAGATTTTCAGCTGGGAGAAAGAAAGAGCTATCCCTTTCCTAGATGGAGACCTAGAATTGTGATGGCTCTTCCTTTCTCTGGATGACAAAACTGCATATAGATTAAACCTAGAGAGCCATGCACCCAGGGCTACTGACTTGTTCTGGGATTGTACTCTGCCTTTGGCAAGCAGATAGTTGAAGGGGTAGCTATGCAAGGATATATTGAATACCTTCTTCCACAATGACTGGAAAGAAACATAATCTGCAAATTAAGGCAGCATATGACACCACTAGAATTCAGGCCGTAGTCAATGTTCTAGGGACAAGGATATAAGGTAAGACCAGTGCCCCTGAGTAACAGCTCAAGATGATATTTTACTAATCCTATGTGAGAATTATTCTCCTGTCATGCCATCTATTTCTATGTTCTCCTACTCCCTCCAGGTTACCCTGACCCTTTTTCCTTGTCCATTCAAGTACATTTTCAAAATCACCTGGTGGGATGTACATCTGTCACACACACCTACACACACACACACTGCAACCTTGCTGCCTCAAAAGCAATTGTGTAGGATTTCAAAAGGAAGTTTTCCACCAGTTCCAAATACTGCTTCTCTCCCAGGCAACCATGTGCATTATAAAGTGAGTTGTGTTCACTGGGTTATGCTGGTTGTAGACAACCATCAGAAGAACTTCACTGGACTTAGGCCGTTCCCACTCTGCACTGGTATAGTGTTCTTATTCCACTTCTGACATCCTGAGGAATTCTGGGATTTGTAGTTTACTGAGACCAAAGAGCTCTCTGGATGAGAATTCTAAAGGCCCCTCCCTAAACTGCAAATCCCAGGATTCTATAAGAGGTTGAAAGTGGAATAATAGCACTATAACAATGTAGTGCGGAAATGGCCTTAGACACAATTGCACTCAAATAGGAGGTGAGCCCGTTTGTTATCATGGTTATGATATGTCGATTGAGAACAATAGATATCCTTTTGATATCAAATAATTTGGCCTTTGCTTGACCTCTTTCTGCCACCCTACTTCACGTGTTTGCAGAGGCCTCCTGGACAAGCACGTACAGGCACGGCCTTAATGACTGTACATTCCAAGACCCCATTCAGGCAAGCAACTTTAAGCCTCTCCGTCGCTTTAGGGAAAAACCTCCCTGCAAACCGGCTCTGCTCGGCTCGGATCTACACAAAGCCATGCATCCAAGAGCCAAGCCGCTTCTTTATGTCGGGCCATTAATGAACTGGCCACGCTATTGTCTTAAGAGCTAAACCAATCATGTAAAACTTGACCTTTGCCAATTCCTTTGTCCAACTCCAAATTTCCTTTGTTCTCACCGAGCATAACATAGTCTGTAGGTAAACTCCACCCTATAAAAAGTCCCCACTTTTGGGACATCTTCGGACTACTTTGGACTTCCATCCCGCCATGCTGCCGGTAGTCTGAAGGAACTCCCCTCAGCGAGCCCCATTGAGCTTTCTTCCCCGGAACCCTGCTTCTCTCCGGGACTACGAGACCAGGTGTCGTACTGCCTTTCCCGAAAAGCTCTCCGTTTCTATTTCTCATTTAGTTAGTTTACGTCTTGTCTTGTGTGTTTCTTGTCTTTAATAAAATATTGTTTATTACTTTGAAAACCTTGTCTAGCCACTCTCTGACCCGCCACTGTATACATAGGGTTAAAGATCCTTGCTAACGTTACCCTGCCTCTCGTTTAGCCAAGAGAGTGCCCAAGCTAAATTCCCCCAACTTGTGTTTTTATCTGGTTATTTGGGCACCCCTCCCGGGACCCCCAACATACAGGGTAACACGTTATCCATGGATACTTTCCTGTGCTTCTCTGGTTGAAATCACAAAGGCTTCCTCACTTTAAATCCTATGAGATAGCAGAGAAACAACAGATCCATCTCGCTTTTACAGGCCAGCTCACTGTAATCTCTTTTGGCATAGATGAATCTATTGGTTTCAATTCACACAACTTTCAAACTTTTTAGTTCATCATTCTGTTTTCCTCCTTTCCTGATTCAATTGCAAATTTATAGTAAAAAGTCCATGTGATACTTCATACACATCATTGTATGCATTTCCCCCTATATATGCGTTTTGGTATGCATTCCTCCCATTGCGCATGTTTTCATATGCTTAATTTAAACATTAGGAATCATGATACACAATGCATGTACCGGGAGAAACATGTATAAAAATGAGCACAAAAAGTATGAAAATGGAAGGACAAGTATGTTCTTGGTATTCACTAGTCCTGGGAATGTGAATGAGGTAATTTTTATTACATTTATTTAAACCAGCCAAACCTATTTTCCCCATCCCTATCTTGATGCTAAACTTTTAAGCACTTTTGCTATTTCATTTTCAGTTGTATTGCATGACTATATACTTGCTTACCAAAAAAGGATGATCACTCCTTGCAGGTACCTTATCCTACCCATTGCCACCATGCAAGAGTCTCAGCAGGATGGAGTCAGTCGACAGCAAGCACAGCAATCTGCAAATATATTAGAAATCACCCTGTGACAAAGGCACCACACTTCTATCAAATGTTTCTATACCAATAAAAGTATGTCATAGAGGAAGATTCAGGGTCATATGTTATATAGACACAGAAGAAACAGAAGATGAAAGAATGTTCTTCCATTTCTAAGGATGGCAATTCAACCCAAGGGCTGGATTACCAATGATGCATCTGGAGCCAAGGTTATGGATCCCCACTGGCTAATAGCCCCTGGTGCTGTGCTTATATTTTGTAATGCTACCCAAAAAAGAAATGTTCCTGAAGGGTTATGCAGATGTCTTCTCTCATCAAGGTTTGGTAGCCTTTACTCACCATCCAAGTCTGGGGTTGCCACCTTGGATACAAGATGTGGCTCCTATAACTTTAGTCCTGAAAAGATCGTGGAGCAGGACAAGGTACCATAGAGCTCCATCAAGGGGAGCGAGATAGTTACCTGTTCCCCCTTCCTTTCTAAACCAAAACTTAGAGCCACAGCTACTCCCTCCCAATACACCTATTGCCTCGCTGGTGGTGGGGGAGAAAGTGGACAGCATTCAGTTCTTTTCTGAAGGTGACATTATTCACTGAAGGTGACATTATTGCTGTGTAGCTGGTGACCAATACATACATACACACACACACACACACCAGTTCCAATTGAAAGTTACAGGAGCCCCCTCCCATATTCAACCTGGCAAATCTATCCCAGCCCCACTTCCCAGCAGTGATGTGAAGTAGAGGCAGGTAGGTGGTACTTTAGTGCTGCTGTCTCTGAGACTTTAGCTTGTCATGGCAGTTGGAAAACAGACAAGGGCTCTGCCCATCAAGCTTGCATGGAGATGGCTTTGGTCATGGTGGCAGGAAAGGGCTCTTCCTCTCCTAGTGGCACAACCAAGCCTGATCTGTCAGCATGTTTAGGCCTCCAATGGAAGAGTTCACCCATGTGTACATGTGGGGCTTTATTTTTTGAAACTGCTCTGGGGCCCCAACCATCTTAATGCAGACTTGAGAGCAGCATTCTTGTCAGAAACCTGATGCTGAGATACAGGACTTTCTGCAAGAGACTGAAATAAATATACTTCAGTCCTCCTAATAGGAGACGATAGGAAACTGGCATAGCCAGCACTCCTGAAACATTATTTTTAAGGATCCTCTCCCACTAAATGGAGACCTTTTGAGTGCTTGGTTAATGTGAAAATGGAAGTGATAAAGCAGCAAGAGAGATAGCTGAATACAGGTGGTGGAAAAGTCGATGCAAATCCAACAAAATACAGAGAAAAACTCATTGTTGAGCTTCCTCTGTGGAAGTGATGGTTGTGAAGAAGCAATCCAGTTTTTCGTAACCATTGGGTTCTTTCAGTGTTGTCCAACAGAGCTTTTATAGATAGCTCATGACATTCTCCACCATAGTTCACAAAATGTGTCACTCCGATTTATTTATTAAGCATTCCAAAGAAAAAGTTGTTCAAAATAATCTTGACTCAAATGCCTCTAGGATTACAACTATTCTGTCTACAGATGTGTCCTGGGCACCACCCAATTCAGTTTTATTGGGCAAATTTCAATTATCATGCTTTGAAGATGTAGACAAGGTACTTGATAGAATGTTCTTACCATCTACCACCTTTATCTTTTTGTATTATACACTCAATTGGACCAGAGAGAATAACTGGGTCCAGAAGATTATTATTGTCCCCCAAAAACAAAAAGCGGGAAAGGCAAAAATAGCCAGTCAAGGAAAGACTCCTTATAGATTAGCAGAGATAGCTACTCACAGCTATGGAAGCATGCCTAGCAGCAGAGAACACCATTAGCAGCACAAGCACTAAGCCAGTAACACTCACCAACTCCAAGTTGCAATCTTCCAATATGGAGGCTCTTTATTCTTTGTTACAACATGTACACAATAATTAAAAAGTCCAGATGGCAATCCAGCATATCAAGCTTGCCCCCCCAGCAGAGCCCCCTCCCCAGCAGAGCCCCCTCCCCAGCAGAGCCCCCTCCCCAGCAGAGCCCCCTCCCCAGCAGAGCCCCCTCCCCAGCAGAGCCCCCCACTCTAAACAATGTGTGCAGTGTTGGCTGGGATTGTGCTACCTTTATACAGACACCTAGCCAATCCTGGCCAACCCTTGTATTGTCTGCACCTGGTGCTCACCAGCCTGACTCAGCACAAACTCAGGTTGAGTCACATTCCTTTCCCCAGGCGCACTTAACAGTTAAAGCAATTAAAGCAACATGACCTTTACACTAACTTTAGAAAGTATTTTCTAGAGGTTTGGTCAAACCATCTCTGACAATTATTGCTTCCTTGCAAGAGGGAGAATCAGAGGGAGCATCTCTTCCCATACCTACATATACAGATCCTAAGGACATTGTCTGAGGCTATTTCTCCAGGTGCCCCCATAGATTAAGGGAAGGTGGGTAGCTATAAGGGGGAGACCCTTCTCATTGATGGTGCACCATCCCCTGCCAACATGTACACTGTTCACTCCTCTTTAAAAAAAACTTGATTCTCAAAGATTACTTTAATAAGGAGTGATGTTAAACGTTAGTTAGAAATGAGGTGTTTATTTCCTGTAGTGGACACTGATTCCATGTAAGTGCAGTAATAAATGGCTGGATATAAAAATCAATCAGTGAATTAAGGGTGGGGAATCTTTAATCAGAAATGAGTGCCTCTGAGCACATGCAGGAGCACAAAGAAGTTTATTGCTATTCTCTGCAAATATCTTAATTGTTTTTGTTTGTTTTAATCTCTTAATCTTTCACTCTAATAAATAAACTGATGTTGGCACTCATTCCTTTTGTTATCTGTCTGTGTTTAATATGACTCATGAATTTTTGCAGCAAAGATTAAGTAAGGAACCAAAGTGTTCTAAAGACAGATAAATACATGAACATTAAAGAAGACCACAACATCTCTGGCAAGCTGCCCTTGCTGGTCCTTGGTGCCTTGGTGCCCTTAAATCTCTCCCCATCCCCATTACCTAAGAAAAATGGGCCTGAGGACTCCAACTAAACCCATCAAAACATGTGACCTACTGAAAGATGCATGAGGTAGGCGGAAATCAGATTGCTAAGTATTGAGAAAGAGGAGTAAGGAAAGAAGGCGGCATGAGAAGAAAAAGTGGGAGGTGAGGAAAAAGATTCACTTATTTATCCAAATGTTTAGCACTGTGTGAACAACAAAAACCACACTAAATCAGTATAAAGAAGCTCATTGGAGCTTACCATTAATAACACTAGGAAATCAAATCAATACAAATTAGAGGAGGAGAACCAAACACAATACCATCCCTTCTTAACAAACAAATACACTTCAACAACTTTCAGTACTGTATAAGCAAATAAGGGCTGAGGGAACACCAGGGCCCTTTTCGCACGGGCTTTCTGTCGCGCGAGAGCCCCCTGAGCCTCGCGGGAGTGGGAGCGTCGCTCTGCACGACGCACTCCCACTTCCGCCGCAGTCACGGGGCTGCAGCGGCACAATTGCGGGTTTTTTGATTTTCGCCTCAAAGCGAAAATCACCCGCGCTCACGCAATGCTCCTAGCACCCGCGCGCACTTACCTCCTGTGTGGAGCGTCGGGGAGGCGGCCAGGTTGCGCTTCCTTCCCTCCGCCCCTGCGGAAGGAAGGGGCGGGGCGCTAGCGCGACGGACGCGACAGCCTCCTGCTTCACGGCGGGACGGACGCGCGAGCCTCCTGCTTCGCGGGGGGGCGGATGTGCGAGCCTCCTGCTTCGCAGGGGGGCAGACGCGACAGCCTCCTGCTTCGTGTGGGGGGGCGGACGCGTGAGCCGCCGCCTCCTCCGGGAGGCTGCCGCTTCCCCGCTCGTTCCTTCGCCTGCGGAAGGAAGGAGGGAGGAAGCGGCAGCCTCCCGGAGAAGGCTTCTCGCGCGAGCCGCCCTCCCCCGCTCGCGCGAGAAGCCTCAATGTGAAATGGGCCCAGAATTCATCTTAAGGAGCCTGACATTCTGAAAGGGACATAACTACCTGATGGCCTCTGGTAAACATCAACTCATCTCCTCCCTCTCACCCTCAGTCTGGTCATCCGGTTCACAACCATTTTTCTTTCTTTCCATGTTCTTGCTTGTAAAATCCATGAGGCAGCAGACAGCTTAGAACCAACCAGTTAGTCCACAGCCATGTAATATATTTCCACAGTCTTAAACCTTTTTCTCTTGTCTTTCTGTATAATTGTATCTGGGAGAGGCATAAAGAACTTAAATATATAAGCCTGATCCTATTGGTTGGTCCCAAGTAGAGTAGCCATATTGAATTAATTGTTACATAGTGGTCAACACTTATGAGTATCCAATCAATTCAGCAGATTTACTCTAGTTGGGACTAAGCAATAGGTTTCAAGCCATAATTTAAAGTGCTGGAATGACTTTAGTTTAACTTCAGGCAATCTATGGCTTTCAGCCACATTAGGAAATGAGTATTTTAAAAAAAAAAAAAATCAATTGACATTTTTCCTGAGTTCTGGACTGCTCAGCACCCACATTTTTAACTTTTTAAAGAGTTTGTGATGGAGATCACCATGTTTGATTGTGCTGTTAAAATTATTTTCTGCCATTTTTACTTTTCCCTATCTCCACCTCTCTGTTTGCATAATATAAAGCAGTAAGACACCAGGGAAAGCAACTCTGACTTGCTCAGCTGCCAAACCTAGAAAATGGACTCTGGAGGCATCTACAGTCTTTTCCTTAGCTGGAAAGAGAGAATTAACAGGGCAAAGCTGGGTGGGAGAAACTGAAACATGCAAAAAATCTAGTAGGGCCAAGCTGCACAGGAACTTCTTAGCAAGGCATACCAACACTGCTCTTTAAAAAACTGGTAGCAGAGAGAGCATTCACATTCTCTTCCCTGAGGTCTCAGTCTCAATAGCAATGGATGGACACTCTGCACATGCTCTGAGGAACTCCTCCCTTTTTATAGACCACTTGCGTGTTAATAGGTTAGTTGTGCGTTTGTCCAGGTATTTTCAAAATGTATCCTTTCCAAGTTTTTTTTTTAAATATTATCTCAATTGAATGTCAGTTCACATGATTGCCAATTGATTGAAAAAGAGGCCTGCTCTACTCTTAATTCTCCCTAAGATTAATTATGGAATTCGAAGGAAATTGCTGTGGTGAAGGATTTAACTATTGCCAAATAAAGATCAGATATCAATATGAGAATGAGATCAGTAATTGACAGAGTATTAAGCAAACTCTGCCTCTTCCATCTGCCTATGTGTGACAGAAGATGGGAAGGAGGAACAGTGAAAAGAATTTGATTGATTACATCAGAGGGCATGCGTCAGTAGTTGGCCCAATCTATTTTAAAATATGGCTCAATCTGTGGCTGGCTTGCCACCTACAGAGGCAATTTAGCCACTAGGTTGTAATGGATTCCCAGTCCTTGATCTAAATCCTAGAGGAATGTGGTTCTTCTCAGGCCTGCTTCCTGAGATCTTTTTGACCGGAATTTACATTTGTGGCCTTTGAAGTTTGACCAGTGGGATTCTATTGAACTAAAACCCCTTCCACACACAATATATATGGCTCTGTGGAACTTGGTAGCATATACAACATGCAGAAGTATTATATCTGCATAGTAATTCCGTATAGTTATTCTTCCTGTCACAGCATGTAAGACACACAGACCTGCTGTCAAATATGGTTGCTTTGCCTTCACAACTCTATGGCAATGAGCAAAGTTGTAAAGAGAAAACTGAATGTGCATAAATCTAGACTGAAGAATTTGTTCCTTCTTCTCTGAATTCACATGACACACACTTCAAATCAATCCATCCTTCATTCCTATCACAAGCAGCACTAATTTCATTCCATAATAACGCTTGGAAATTTAAACTACCGTAGGTCACTGCAATGCCTTCAAGTCCCACATGAATTTGCTTCCACTAAGGGCATGCCTATTCTGTTGTCATTTTCCTGACCTTACCCCCACACCACGTATTTTTGTGTATATTCCTCAGGCAATATTCCAGTGCCAGTCAGTAACATGCTGCTCTTTAAATGCAGCAGAATTCTCTCTGGGATGGGCTATGTGTGATTCCATAAACTTGTGGAGCCATCAGCCATTGTTTTCTGCCTTCTCCTTCCTCCCCTTCCCACAGGTTCTGATCACTAAGCCTTAGTCAAGTGACTCTGATCTGCTCCCATCTACACTTCAGCTCCTTCTCACTGTCTCCTGTCTCATCCTTCACAAGTTGCTTTGGCTCAAGACATCAGGGTTGAAAGACACACAAATGTTTTCAAATCACCATGTCTTTTTGGTGGGATTGCATAGCTCACTACAACCCAGTACAGCACTGTACATAAAACAGTGCTACAGAGGTTATGAAGGAGGGTATTTCACTGATTGTGTGTGTGTGTGTGTGTGTGTGTGTGTACTCCATTAGAAGCAGGGTAACACACAAATCAAAGTGATGTTTTGTAATTTGAGGTGCCCAATTTTTTTCTTACCAATGAATGGAAGGTGACTGCTGTCCCTGCAAATGTGGAAACAGAGGCTGGTGAGGACCATGGTTTGTGAGTGACAGCAAAGGTGTATCAGATAAGGGAGCTGGCTGTTACCTGTTGGAGCCAGTGAAGGTTCTTTGGCAACAAAAAACAAAAACATTTACATCAAACAATTGAGAAAGGGTATGAATTGATAACAAATGCACACAGCAAAGAAACATTAGGAGAATGTAGCACTGAGGAGAAAGGACAGATGAAAGGTTATGATACAAAGCAGTGGGAATATAAAATATACATTGAACAACAGAGGAGCAGATGTTTTAGTGACCAATCTGGATTCTCTCTGTGAGAATGGAACCAAGTTGTGTAAGCTGCATTGGTGATGCTGGTGCCAGGTCATTTTAGAGCCTAGTTAGGGGTCTCCCTCTAGATGGTTGTGTGCAGTACTTCAGTTGTAAAAAGACCAATAAGACTCCTCTTTCTCCTCTTCATTTTGCTACCCCTAACTGTTTCTACACTCCAGATATGTTAGAACAAAAAACCTCAAGAAAACAAAGCAAAACACAACAACAAAGAAACTGCCACCCCTGATTTAAAAAGAAAGAATCTGACCCTGTGACCTCCAGCATTTAGAAACACATGCAACTTCATGATTTTCCAAAATGTTTCATATGTTAATTTATACATGTAGATGATAATTCATGAATTATTACTACAATATAAACAGAAATACATTGCATATCACCATTATTTTTTTCCAAGGAAAAGAAATTCTTAGTTTTTGAAGGTGGATTTAAACTTCCAGAATTTTTTTGAAGACGGTCCAGGCGACCTCTATCATTCCCTGCTCCTTCAGTTCTCTAAGTACTGCCTGATGATGGACAAGTGCAAGTCCACTGTTCTCCCTTCTTGGGGGTCTTGATCTTTACTTGGACTGACAGCACTTGTGCTATGAGGCTCCTTCAAAAAGAAGACTTTCCTGATTGAATTAGAACGCATGGCTACCCTACCAGTGAATCAACTGATAGGACAAGAAGAAAGAAAAGATGCTGTGTGTCCCCTCCAAAAGACCTGAGAATATCCATGCTGGCCCCAGTGCCTATTTGCTATTTTGTCCTTCGCATTCTGCTTTTTAGGTAACTATTTGTGGCCCATCCAGTCTGCACAGACCTGGATTTCTGCCTTGATGTCCACTTTTAGCTGCCCCGCCCTGCTGATCCAAGGCATTTTGCTGCCTTTCATAGAAGACAGCATGGTACTACCTCCATTCCAAGCACAGAAAGTGGGTAGAAAGGCAGCTCAATCTTACTTAACATTGTCAAAGGGAGATCATCCTAAAACAGAAACAGCCTCTGTAGGGCACAAAGCCAATTTGGGGAAATCCAGGATCAATTGGGTAGCAGAGGAAGGAAGTGTGGAATCCAGGATTAACAACCAGAAGGCTGCCACTGCTACTGGCCATCTCCAGGGCTTCACCTCTAACAGTGGCATTATCTAAGATTGGATTTTTCCTCTTGAAGTAACTAAAAGCCCCCTGTATGTGCTCTTTGGAATAACATGCAGGCTAACAAGAAGTGCATGTTCAGCCACATGTCTCCCTTCAGCTAGTCTTTCTGAGGAACAATTTGCTTTTTGAACTTTTTACATTCTCCTCCCCAGATTTTAAGGAATTACTCTTTGCTTTCCCTGCCAAGTCATCTCAGCACAACCAGCAGCATGTCTCCTTGCTGACTGTCAGGGAGTACAGCACTGTTAACTCAGCATTGCTGGTAGCAACCACAAGATGGGGATTTTGAATCAGACTGTTATCTTTGCTCATTTATGATCCTGGATCTTGGCTCACACAACCTATTACTAAAGTTTTGCAATTGGGAAAAGGAAGAAACAGTGGCAGGTATGAATCCTTGCTATGGAAGAGGAAGCCACGTTCACCTTGTCATCTGCACCTTGACATATACCCTCTAACTGATTTCAAGGCAGAAAGCTGGCAACCAGGCAGCAAGAGGCAGGGGGAATGACAAAGCCATGTTTCAGCAGAGAATAGATTGGACAAGCTCTGATAGATGAACAACACCAAAATGCCCAGGGCACAAGCTGCAGCCCATCCCACTCTCTCCTACATTGGATTTCTGGGTTGTATGTGAGCAATTATATATATTTTAATTCTTCCTTCTTCAGGTTAAAACCTCTCCCTCTTTCTTTCCCTCCCTCCCTCCCTCCCTCCCTCCAAAAGGAACCAGAGGCAGGCAGTTCTTGGAATCGTTCTTTAGGAAATATCTGTAAGGAGGAGCAGAGTGATGGCACTGCTTGTTAATTAGATTCTGCCCCTCTAGGAGTTGGACTTGGAAACTTGGTCAAATGTTCTTCTCTGACAATGGACATCCATGTTCTGTTAGCCTTTTGACTGCTTCCATATCATATGCAAATCACATGAAAGATGCAGAACAACAAATTACATAAAATGTGCTGGCTGGTTTCAGTTGCCTTATGAACTAGATACAAACATATCCCGCCTCTGGGAGAAGGAGCACAAAATGGGCAGAACACGGCTTCTGCAGGGAAATAGGGTGGAGGGACAATACTGAGGGAAGGTTGGATTGCAGCCCACAAGATCAAACAGCACCCAGGGGTGGAGATCACTGAACAAGGGATTTCTCTCGTACACCCTCTGATCTGGATCCAGCATCATTCTTCACTCCCTCTTTCTCTTTTTTCTCTGCATTTCCATTATCTTCTACATTTATGTCCCTCTATCCAGCACTTGCTGAGGGCATTCATAACAACAGTTTCATGCAATAAAACAAACTGAAAGTAAGCACTAAAATTCTGCACATTAAAAGAGAAAGCATCAACAACATACCCAAAAGGCCTTCTAGAATAGCCACAGGGAGTTTGCATTTCTTCTCCATGTCAGAAAGAGTTCCACTCATTCTGCCAGTTGCTCTCGGCTTCCACAGTAAGAAGGAACAGTCTAACACAGTGGTGGTGCTCCAGTAGGGCTAAGAACACCCCCATCAGAGATGCTATATTCCAGCCTCTCAAATCAGGGCATTTAATGTGCATACTATGCAAATTATTATAATTGTACATATTATTGATTTGTTAGAGCCGGTGTGGTTTTGCAGTTTGAGCACTGGACTAGATCAGGACTCAAATCTCTGCTTGGGCATGGATTAGCACTGGGTGCATCTGGGTAAGTCAAACTCTCTTAGCCTCAGAGGAAGGCAATGGCAGCCACCTTCTGAACAAATCTTGCCAAGAACACCCTGTGATAGCATCACCATTGCCATAAGTTTTTTAAAAAAACTTGAAAGCACACAATATTATTACTTTGCATTCTAATTATACAAATTTAGCACACTGATCACTGCATTTTTCTACCTCTGTGTTTCAGCCTTGGCAACATTTTTACAGTACTGACTTTTCTGAGGAACTAGTATAGAGTCAGGTTCATAGTGAAGGACCTGGAACAGAATAACCTAAGTTCAAATCTCTGCTTGCTCATGGAATTTACCACATGACCTTAGGCCACTTCTACCTGCCATCAAATCTAGCTTGCAGGGTTTTGTGGAGATTAATAACAGGAGCTGTGTAAAGTAGCCATGTACATCTTTTTTCCTGGCTGCAAAACTGCTGCCCCACTGTCCTCACCACTGATCAACCGTGGGGATGTGCCCTGGTACCATCAACTGAGGTTGCACACAGAGGAGGTAGTAGCAGAAGGAGGTACTTTATCCCTCCTTCTGAAATGTCCTTAAAAGATGTATACTGTTGTAATTGGAGTTACACCAATGTATGTCATCAGCTGAGAACCAAATTTGTCTAAATGTCTCAGTGAATGATTAAGATGTGTGTGTGTGTGTGTGCGCGCATGCGCGTGTGTGTGTGCTTGCATATGTGGCCCTCATGTGTGATGGAGTGTGGATGTGAACACTTTGTTCTGCTTCTCTTGATTTACTTCCTTTCCACCAGCTTCTCCAGCCACCATCTGCCACTGGTCTAAATTCTAGTCCCAGCTAAAGGATGTGTAGGATAATTACACCAGGATCCATTGACTGGGAGAAGGCACTACATGCCATAGATCCATGAAACCACCTGGTGTACACACTGCACTACCAATGCCACAAGGGAGAATATTAAAGAGACTATTATGCTTGATGATATTCATGGAAAATTATTTCTCTAAATTTCTGCAGCTGCTGTTCTGATTTTGTGAGATGTGATGGGGTCAATCGGGGCAGTGCTAAGGTAGAACAAGTGACATTATGAACAATGCGTCCCTACCCATACCTGTCCCACCCTCCCAACTTGAGCAAGGAGATCTCCAGCAGGCTTCTACTTGCATTTGTTTGAACATCAGCTGAAGCTTTCATGCACATGGGTACTATGATTCATCAGGATTCCCAATTACATAAGAGATTCTCTTCAAGATCAAGTGAACACAAGTAGAAGTCTTTTGCAGACCTTCTCATTCAACATGCACAAGGATGTAGGCAGCTGAGACAAAGCACCATAATCATTACAGACATTGATTTCAAGGACAGTGGAAAACAGTGCTACCTGAGGATTGACAGACATATTGACAGAAGTATCACCCTCTCACTTCCTTTAATACTTTGCTTCCTTTGCTTTCCTACTAAATAAAGTATACTGGAAAGAAGGAGGGACTCCGACTGAAACATGCACAGCTATTCATTCAGAGTTTGCTCCAGATTGTTTTATGACCCAAGCAAAAAAGCATCAGTGAGGCCTTCAACTCTACTGTTCCATTACTACTAATAGAAAAAGTAGCAGCTCCAATTAGTAGAGCTGGCGGGGTGAAGAAGATGGTACTTCAGAAGGCAGCCTCTGAAAGCCACCACTTCAGAGTATTTTGGGTAGGGATGGGACAAATCCAGAATTTTCCAAATCCAAATCCCTGCAAGGTTCTGTGAATCCATAAAACTCATGAATCTCAAATCTTTCAAATCCTCCCCATGGGGTGCAGGAGAAGAGCAGGGCACACAAGATCACACTCTCCGCAATCTTCTGCCACCGGCCTCAGGCAGGATCATACTGGGGGCAGGCAGCAAAAGAGCGGAGAGTGCCAGATCATGCTCTTCACAACTTTCTGCCGCCAGCCCTGGGCGGAATCAGGATTGTGCTCCTCACCACCTCCTCCTGCTCTCCATGGGCCCAATTGAGCTAGCCATGGGTGGGAATACAGCAGGGAGTGTGGGATAGTGCTTCTCACCACCTCCTCCCCCTGCCCCAGCACAATCGTGCCAGCAGGGGTGGGATGAGGTATGGATTTGATAGATTCGATTTGCCTATTTTGGCCCAGGGATTTAGATCCATGAAACTCGAATCCTCTGCCAGGATTTGAGGATTCAAGGATTCAGTTGGCCCATCCCTAACTTTGGGTGACTTGAAGCAGCCAGCTGAAAGGGAGTTCTGTTGGACAGCTCCCTATTTCCATAAGGTACTACTTCTCTCCCCTGCTGCCTCAGAGTGTGATGGAGTCTCGTTCTTTGGAGGTTTCTAAACTGAGCCTGGAAGGCCATCTGTTGGGAGCACTTTGATGTTGGTTCCTGCATTGCAGAGGGTTGGACTGGATGGCCCCTGGGGTCTCTTCCATCTCTATGATTCTATAATTCTAACCCCTTGTAACCTTTTCCTGCTTTCATGACTAGAGTCTGGAAAAACTACTCTGGTTCTCAAAGCATCATCCTACCACTGTGTGGCTTCATCACATCATTATATTGGTTCTTTTGAGCTCTATCCCTGGGCCCAGACCCAATGACTGACCACCTGGAGCCTGTGCTGCTTAGTCTTGCCTTTGTAGACATCATCAGCTTGTTACTGAGCTGCTGTTGAAACTACCAGGCACTTGGTCCAGGACAGGGAGGGGCGACAGGGACTGTACTGTGATGCAGGCAAGCACTCAGGAAATCCTAAGGCAAATTCTCAAAATCATGCATAAATTTCCTCTTCCTTGTCCCAGTGTTCTCACTGGTGCTTTGTTTCTGGAAGGAAGAGACTTCCATGCTAACATCCTCTGTTCCCCAATGTGTTCTGCTCTCTGTATCTGCTTGAGGAGGCAGAGTGAAAGCCTACCACAGCTTTCTCTAAAGTGAACTGTGTTGCTAATCATTTAACTGACATGGAGCCACCCTCTCCTCTGAGTAAAGTTGCTGTGAGCCTTTAAGGGTTTAGCTGGGCAAGATGTCTTGTGCTTTATGCCTAATAACAGCTGCAAAGACCTCAGCATTACATGGTGATGGAAGGAATATGCAGAGGCAGCTGCTCCCAGCTCCAGCTTATTGGATGGTGTGCAATAAAGCAGCTGTAAGCACCTTCATCAGCAATTCAAACAGGCATCCAGCACAGTCAGCAGCCGCCACCACCGTATTTTCAAAATGGGCCCAGAATTTAAGTTGGCTTGGTTTGTGTATCTCACTGGTAATCATGGATGCTGCAACATGATGGAAGCTATAGTTCTAGCTCTATCCCCAAGGCAGCGTAGGCCTAAATGCTTACAGTGTCATCTGTGCCTCTGAGATAGTGTATCCTATTGCCTTGCTAGAAATGCTGACTCTTGTGCATTTCTTAGCATTGCTCTGGATCTTGTAAACAACTGTACCCAGAAGGTGCTGTGCACCACTATCCTCTCTCACAAGAACAGCCTGTGCCAGGTGAGACCAAAGGTCCATCTGGTCTGGCCCTCTGCCTCCTGTTGGGGCCAAGCAGATGCTGCTGTTCACAGGCAGAACATGATGAAAAGACACCCCCCCCGATTGTTTGCCTCCAGCATCTGGAAATCAGAAGTGTACTGCTGCATCTGAATACAAAGACTGCATAGAGCTCTCATGGCTAATAGCCTTTAATGCAGATGCTGCCTGTGTCCACTTTGCCAGGTGATCTAGTGCAGTGGATATGACCACTGTAGCCATGTCACTATCCCCTTACATTCATCCTCCACTTGCAATATCAATAATTCCGTTGCCAGAATTACTAAGCATGTATGTGATATGCCTTGGAAGTGTTACGTAAATGCAAAATGCTACCAACATTATTCTGTAGTAGTGTACTGCATGCCTTTACAACTTTCTCTCCCACAAAAACGGTGCCATTCCTGGGAACCACAGTATAGCTTTGAACCATTTAGGATCCCTCTTGCTATGGCTCATCACCCATGCTGTGGCACCTCTTCCGCCATCAGCCACGTCTGATCATTAGAGCCTGCCACGGCTTTGTGCTCCATCCCTCCCTGCTCCCCTCCATCCTCTGCTGCCTTGTGCTTTTCTCTGCATAGGCTTGGAGGCAGCCTGACGCCCCCCTCCCTCTCCCACTCTTTGGAAAAGGGGCTCACTTGAGCTGTGGCTAATTGAAGCCTTTGGGACTCAGCACACGCTGCATTGAGAAAGATGAAATGCTACAGGGCGGCACAAGATTAGGCGCGCTCCTGTCAGAAGCAGCTTCGCTTCCACCCCTTGGCATCTCTGGACCTGTCACTTCACCATCCGCCTGGTGTCCTTTTCAGGCACCATCAAAGCAGGAGCTGTTTGCTGTGATATCAAAGCTCGGGGAGCACTGGATGTATCTCTTTGTGACATGCCTTGGCTCCCAGCCATAGCACAATGGGGGTGGTGGGGGAGAGAATTAGACCCTTCTCTTGGCCTGAAAATGCAAGCACCTCCTGGAGCATTGGTGGCTGGGCAGCTGCCACTACTGCTCATGACAACACCCTTCACTAGTAAACACACAGGCACATCCATGGGACCAAGCACATAAGCTTAGAATTGGGCGGTAGGGATGAGAGGTTAAGAAGTTGTTGGAGCTTAAGTAGCTATGGTGGCTTAATTCAGCCTGAACTCAAGGATGCAGAGAGGAGGGGAGATACAAATGTTTCTAAGGCCATTTCTGCACTACACTGTTATAGTGCTGTTATTCCACTTTCAGCATCCTGTGGAATTCTGGGGGTTTGTAGTTGACTGAGGTCAAAGAGCTCTCTGGCTGAGAATACTAAATGCCCCTCCCTAAACTACAAACCCCAGAATTCCATAGGGTGTTCAAAGTGGAATAATAGCACTACAACTGTCTAGTGCAGAAATAGCCTAAGCATAAGGGTGGAGCTCTTCCCTTTCCACAAACTTGCTTGGCAACAAGCCACTGTCTCAGCCCTCACCCACTCACCTACAGTGTAGGGGTAATAATACCGACTTACTTTGCAACATCGGTGGGAACTGTGCTGTTGAACTACAGTTACCAGCAGTCCACACCGCTGGCTATGCTGGTTAGGTCTGATGGGAGTTGCAACTGAACAATATTTACAGGGCTGTGCAGTGCCCATTCCTATTCTATAGGGTCCCTGTACTAGTACAACTAGTACAAGAACCCATTGGCCTTTGTGGAGCAGACGGAAAGGTAGAAAGGACCGTCAAAACTTTCAGCCCGATAGAGAGCAAAATGATCCCTTGATTACTGGATGCACCATTCTCCTGTTGTAAACCTCCCCAAATATATCCATAGGGTCTATGAGAGGATTGCAAGCAGCCAAGAAGCTTTTGGTTATGTTCTCATAGCTGGAAGCACAATGATAACATTGTCCTTGAGTACCCTTAGCAGGTCCTGGTAGATGCCTTCATTGTCATGTGTCCAGCTATTGGAACATAGCTAGACTTTTCTAGGCCACTCTGCCTTCCGTCAGCCAGGACATGGTTATGGGGAGGGGGACTGCCAAGGAATGTTGAGTCCAATGTGGGAGAGGGAGGGGAATTGCACCTTGTGGAACTTTATGCTCTGTCTCATGATACAGAATCTTGGCCCAGTTTCGCAGGGAAAGTTGCACAGTAGCCTCCAAATTCTGGAAATGATTACAAAAATTTAGGACAATGAAGGCTGTCTGAGATATTGAAAGTTGGCTAATATCTTGAGATTCTGTAGTATCCTGGATGCTACTGCTTCCGTTAGCATTTCCCATACTGTTGTTGCCCTGTGTAGGGTAGAAAACTCCTCAGTCGAGTATCCAAGGAGGGGCTGCATTAGAGTAAGAAAAGGCTGGGTTATCTCAACAAAGGAACAAGAATGACGGATCTGGACATTTAGTAAGTTACTGTTTGATGACTGTGAGTTGATAACAATATTGCAAGAATAAAAATTATGTCTGGTACCTTAAAACAGGACCAGGCAGAATGGAGATGAAAAAAATAGGACAACCAAGTTTCAGGTACTTGCTGCATTGAAACTAAATAGTAAATTTCTTGGCCTGAATCTATGGGCAAAAAACACCTCGAGGCAATACACACAGCACATTCACTGACTGAGAATTGTGTTCCTTATAATAACTACCACATACATGAATAGACTGAGGAATTACATCCTATTTTGGACTAACACATGCATTATGACTTAGTGAGATTGCTGCTAGTTTTACCTTCCTACATGTATCCCCTCCTCATCTAGAGGATGAGGATTTTTTTTTTTAAGGCCAGTATTCTGTGCCTGTGTAAACATTCTGCACCAGCAAACTTGATGCCTTTTGTCTTGCCTGTATGACTTGTATCATTAAGCCAACTTAGATCTAGTCATTGGTTCTACATAATTTATAGACAAAGGAATAAGAAGCAAAGAAATACCTTGGATGTTAAAGCACCATCTCCTCATGACCACTGGAAATCTTACTTCACCTTTCTCAGTTTGTAATTTCTGCAGGCATTGCCCATGCATTGATGCAGTAATATCTTTAAAAATATATTTGTCAAAAAAAAAACAAAAAAAAAACCCAACCCACCTGTTTATTGAGTGTCAGGAAACCCTGACAAAGAGAATCATGGACTGATGACAATCTTTGAGATCTGGAACTTATTCTACGAAATATTTGCGCAAGATATTTTTGATCAGAAAATAACATTTCTTGTACAGTAAAAGCCAGGCTACAGTTGTTCCGCTCCAGGATACCGAGTGAGGTACCCCCAACATGCTGATGGAACTCTGCTCTATTTCTCTTTGTCATGTAAATGCACCTGTGGACAGAACCAGTGTCTGGAGTTAGCAACGGGCTGGATGCAGGCCAATAAACTGAGGATAAATTTCTTCAGGACAAAGATCCTTCATGAAGGTAGCTCTTGCCTCTGAGGTCTGAGTGTGCAGATTGACTTAGATAGGACTGTGCTCTCCTTGAAAAAACAAGTGTGAAGTTGGGTGATATTGCTTGATCCAGCACTGTCACTGGAGGCTCAAATAGCATCAGAGACTAGTGCTATTCTTCTTCTTTCAACCTCCTATGGAATCCTGAGGTTTGCAGTTTAGGGAGGGGTCTTTACAATTCTCAGCCAGTAAACTGAAAACCCCAGAATTCCACTGGGTGTTGAAAGTGGAATAACAGTACTATAACAGTGTAGTGCAGAAAGGGCCTGTAATTAGTATAATCAGGTAGAACCATATTACACAAATTCTAAAGTGCTGTGCTGTCTGGCTGTTGGCTTCTGAGCTAAATTAAAGGTAAAGACCTAAAGGGCTTGCAACCTAAATATGTGCAGGAGCATCTCTCCTCATATCAGAGATATTTGTCTCTAAGGACGTTGGATACACTCTATATCAACCAGGAAAATCATCCTCTGTGTTGTGGCATCCAAAGACACTCTTCATCCAGAGATGTGACTGGCACCCATACAAGAACAATTTCAGCACCAAGCTAAGACTTCCTGCATGTCAACCCATTTTGAAACTAGCTGCCTCTGTTTTATTATTTTTCCTCCTTTTCTTTGTCTTGCTATAATATTTGAAATTTTAAATGTCTGAACTATTCTATCAGTTTATTTATCTCTGCATGTCACATACCAACGGATGAAGAGTGATTTCACATATTATAATAAATAAATATGCATTAAAACAAAAAGAATGGCTTTCAGTCACATTATAGTGTTATATCTTCCTGATCATAAATACATTTATGATTCTTTACACATGACAACAGTACATTCATATGAGAGCAGGTCACTCACATATATCTGCCCAGATCTAGATTAGATATATAAAATATACCCCAAGGAAAAGGGCGCACATATTGACACATGCATAGCCAAATAACACATAGAAGACAACACTGATACATTTACATGCCAGAACAGAGAAGCAAAGAACCTTATATGCATCATTGAGAAGCGAGGTTGAATTCCCACCTTCTCAGCATGCAAGCCTGTGTTGTTTTAACTCTACATGTTGGGGCCTCCCCAGTGTTTGCTGTAAATGATTCTTCAGGTCTCTAGTAGGGGGAAAAACATTAATTGCAACTCCTTTGTCATTTGAAAGAAGAAGAACATCCCTGATTGGTGGTAATAAAGCTGCCTGCTACAGCTCAGGGAATTCACCCGCCTGCAAAATGAGGTTAAATAAATAGCTAATAGGAGCACTCTGTAATTCAGAATCATGTGTGCGTGCACGCACACACACACACACACACACACACACACAGGCATGCACAGCTATACATTGATGAATTGTTTTATGTAAGAACTAAATATGCACGTAGACATGCTGACAATGTCTCAGACGCTGCTATATCTAAGAGTGCATTAATTTATTTTCCCCATGGATATTCCATTAGCACACACTGTGTTTAATCCTGCAGAAACATACTGTGTACAATATAGATATATACAACACAGTCTTTTATAGTATTAGTAACTTATGAATAATTGTTATACCAATAACAATATACTTTAAACATGTAAATTCCAGAGGGGACTTTGGATAAAACATGGTGTGCTGTGTTCTGAGCATGCTCCTAATCCCTCTGAGTTGACTATGGAGCCTCAAGCTCAGCTGCCAGCCAGATTTCATCTTCTAAGGAATCCCCAGATAAATTATTTCAAGGAGGAGTTGTTGCTCGCGTTTTGCATACAGAAAGCACCAGGTTCAATCAATCGTCAGTATTTCCAGTGTGGGGAAGATATCTGTATGAAAGCCTAGAGAGCTACAGATAATCTGTACAGACAATACTACAGTAAATGGAACAATGGCCTTATTTAGTAGAGGGTCTCTCCATTACTCTGGAAAATGAACAGTGATTATCATTTTCTTTGTTGTTGTTTTTATTTCATGGGCATCTGTGGACAAGCAGAGAGCCTGCATACCTATATGCTGTGTGTGCAACTGCACTTTGACCCCCTACTCTTGAATATTCAAAACTTTCATCCAGAAACAATGGGCTAAATACATTGTTAGTCCTACATAGAGAAGATTCAATGAAATAAATAGGATTTGTTTATTTATTACATACAAATAACTGAAGCTTCATTGATTTCAGTGGTAGGCCTAACACTGGATTTAGCCCAGTTGCACACAAGCAGGAGTTTGTAAATTATTCATGGTAGAGAGAAAATGGACAAAATGTACAACACATTCAGCATCTTATCTGGCAGTAGGACATGGTGGTCATACTGTGAAACTAATGGGCAGTAAACTCCAGACTGACAAAAGACATACCACATTTGCTGGCATATAAGATGCACTTTTTCCCCCTGAAAAATAACACTTAAAAATGGAGTGCGTCTTATATGCCAGCAAATACCACCCTCCTTTCCTATGCATTTTGCCACTGAACGAGTGCTCAGTACTGAGGTAAAATGCATAGGAAAGGGAGGGGAAGCTCTAGTGGGCCCAAGGAGTGCTCTGGCAAGGCTCCCCTCACCCCTCCTTCCCTTCTGTTTTGCCTCAACACAAGTTCTCCACACTAGGGCAAAATCCATTGGAAAGGGAGGGAGAACTCCAGAGAGGGAAAGGAACCTTTGTGTGAGGCTTCCCACACACTTCTTTCCCTTCCATTTTGTAGGGGAAGGGAAAGGAGGCAGCTCCAGAGGGGGGAAAGGAAAGTTTGCACAGTGTTGTTTTTGCTCCTCCAGAGCTCCCTCCTTTCCCTTCCTCTACAAAACAGAAGGAAAGTGCATGGGGCAGGGAGCCATGCTATTTTTTTTAAACTAATTTTCCTCCAAAAAAAAAATTAAAAATGGGATGCATCTTATACGCAGGTATGTCTTATACTGATAAATATGGTGGTATTTTTATACAAAATACAGTCATTTTTGGAATACAGAGATGTGATTAGCTAAGTATAAATGACTCTGGCAAGATCCTCCTTCATCAGGAACAGTCATAGCTAGGAAGCTAGCAAAGCTGGAAAAGGATGCTCCCCATAAGTTGTTCACCACCTCGATCCATATGGAGAGGCGGAATACAAATAAATAATAAACAAACAAAATTGCTGATGCTAGCTACACATCTCTACCAAGAGTGCTTGATTAAGGAACACCTCAAATATCAATTGACAGTTGGATATCAATTGGAACATTGGTTGGAATCCAACGGGAACATATCGATTCATAACCTGGGTCTATGTCCATGTGTGTCATTTCAAGGTCATTGTGCAAGGAAGTATCCAACACCTCCTTGCACAATGCCCCCCACAAGCCTGCTTCACAGAGCAGACATGCATTCCCTTGGCTATTTAGAAGCTGGGGGAAGGCGGTATATGACCATTTAGTGGCCATGGAAGTTTAGGACCACCCATTTAGTGGCCAGAAGAAGGTGTGGGTTGCCTAGACAGCACTGGGCTGGAGCTGGAAAAGAAGAGCCACCATAATTCTTCCAGATCTCCTGTGTACTCAGTGGATCTGGGAGGGTGAATGTTGTCCAGACACCCCACACCTTCTCCTAGCTACTAAACGGCTAGGAAGGCATGGTCCACTGCTACGAAACTGCCTTTCGCATCAGGCAGATGCAGCAATCGAGCAGAACTATGTCAGTGGGATGTTATGTTCTACTTATATAGTATAGGATCTTGGTCATCATATATACAGGAAAGGAAAATGATCAGGTTTGCTACAAGATGGTTTTTAAAACAATCTGATTGGTATTTGTTTATTGCTTTGCTATTTACCCTACTTATTTCTACTTCATTCAAAACCTGGCCAACAAACATGTATTTGTACCCATTTTGTGGGCTAGTCTTCTCAAATATGAAGCTGCTGTGGCAGAGATCTTGCCTTTCAGAAGAAGATAGGGGTAAAGGAGAAACTCACATGGAGTAAGCAAGATGAGAAATTATATCCATCTAATCGTAGAATCATAGAGTTGGAAGGACTCTATGAGACATTAGGTCCAACCCTCTGCTTAGTGCAGGATCTGCAGCTACAGCATTCCCAGCCTCTTTTGAAGACACCAAGACCATTTCCACACTACGTGATTACAGTGCTATTATTCCACTTTCAACAGCTTATAGAGAGGGGCCAGAGTGCTCTTTGGCCTCAGTAAACTGCAAACCCCAGAATTGCACAGGATATTGAAAGTGGAATAATTGCACTACAACAGTGTATTGCGGAAATGGCCCTAGAAGAAGGAGACTCCACCTCCTCTCCATGCAATTTGTTCCATGTCTTTTATCTACCTCTTTCTGTTACGTGTGTGGGTTTTTTTCAATGGGATACAAATTGAATGTAGGAGTGTCACATTGTGTCAAAATTGGTTCCTCCCTCAGGATTGGAAGGGAACTAAAGTGTCTGTCTTACAAAAGGACAGTATGTGTGTGCGTGTGTGTGTGTTTTGCAAAAGGGATTTTAACAGATTCTTTTCTTAAGATAATCCTTCTTTTCTTCCCCATCATTTGAATCTTTGTGAAATTCAAGTCTATTGGTTCCATGTAAGAGCAGCAAACCTTTGCAAGCAGAATCATTTTAAGGACAGCAGGAGAGTGACACTAAGTTAGCATTTGCAAAGTCTGCTTCCTAATGATTCAAATTTCTTGCTCTTATAAAGGGGGGGTCAACATTTGCGCAGAGTTCATCAAATGCCACCCCGGTCTCTGCAAAGCACTGGCTCTGCCTTTCTTGTGGTCTACCATTTCTCTTCCTAAAGTAGGTACTGATACTTTAAAGGCAGCTAAGGCTTGGTGCTGTTGGGTTAATTGTACTGATGCTATTTTCTCTACAGAAATCTGCAGAACAGTATGCTTAGCACTGGTGAACTACCTAGACCCACTTAATGTTCACTCATTTAAAGGAGACAGCATATGTGCAGGAGTGTGTGTGTGAATTGTCATCTACTGGTTAGCTTCAAGTTCAGAGAATAGGATTAGAGGATTCAAAAGCTTTATCCAGAACAGCAAAGAAACATCAGCAGATTCGGGCAATTGCCAAGACTAAAGAACTGTTGAATTTGCATTGCCTTATAAGCTGTTAACATTTCAAATTAGCACATTATTCTATTTGACAGTTAGTTAAAACAACCATTTTCCCAGACTTTTCTATCCCCTTCCCATTTTCTCATTCCTATTGCCAACTGCAGCCTTGCAGCCATGTCTGCTCATCTTTCTCAGGGATCATTACAATAACATTCCCTCATTCTCAGAAAATGGTTTCTTACCCGACGCTATCATCCTCTCACAGCACAATAAATCTCATTTGTTAAATATCAATGCCTGCAAATACCTTAAGCATGGCAGGGAGAGCAAAGCTGACTTGACCTGAATGTATAAAATAGTGTATTACAACTAATTAAAGGATTGAAATACAAATATCTATATGACAGAAATAAATTCTACATAGTCAAAACTCCCATTTCAGATTCACTTTGTTGACCATATTAAAAAAGTACTTACCCCATGTACCTACCTTTCAGTCTTTCCACACTGGACTGTTATAGTGCTACTATTCTACTTTCAACATCCTATGGAATCTTGGGATTTGCCTTTGAGGCCCCTCCATAATCTGCAAACCCCAGGATTCCATTGGATGTTGAAAGTGGAATAATAGCACTACAACAGTCTAGTGAGGAAATGGCCTTTATCTCTTTATTGCCGGGGGTGGACAATTTTGACATGACCAGAACCCAATTTTCCACTGCCCAGGCCTACTACAGGCTGCACTGCCCCCTTTCAATAATCCAAAATGTGAGAAAAAGCGAAGATGGTAAAGACTGTCATTGGATTCAGTGGTCTTGACAAAAGTAGCCTTTTCACACCTTTTGAAAGCTGCTGTAAGAAAACACACACACAAACAAGCACATGTACACAAACACCTATGACTTGAGAATTCACACATTTGAAAGGCTTTATGGGGAATTTTCAAGGATACAGTATGATAAAAAAAAATGCATATTTTTATAACTGAATGGTTACAATTCTGCACAATTGGAAGAAAAAAAAATAACTGCAACCATGCTTCAGCCAATGGGGAAAACATTAGGTGAAATGTGTAATTTGATTCAGTAACATTAATTCTGAGTGAAATCAAAAGATCAGCATTTTGTGCAAGTCAACAAATGGGTAGTTACCCTCGTCTTTAGATCTAAAATTTCCTTAGGTTAAAAACTTATATTTGGTTCAGCAAAACTGACATTTGAAACATACAGTATACCACTATATCTTTTTTTTAAAAAAGAAGAAATTTGCCAACAAAAATTTGGTGATATACTGCTTCCTTGTGACATAAGTATGTCCGGCAGCAACTCTTTCCCTTTATTGCAGAATTAACTTTGTACTAGAAAATCTTTGATATTTATATATGCACTTTTAAACTGCAGTCTTAAGACTTGGAACTTAATCAATAGTTACCATTGTTGTGGCCTGTGTTGTTTTTACTCTGGCTAAAAGACTCATAATCCAAAGTTGGAAAAATAAATATTCACCATCCATCATTCAACGGTTAAAACGCAAAGCATACTTAAGCCATAAATAAGCATGTATTCAATCACAGGCTAGAGTTTATCTGCAGGCTTACTCTGTGGCAATACGAGTAGCAAAGGCAAAATTCTTCTTTGCCTCTATTACATCTGCAGTCAGCAAGCAGAGCTGTTATGAGTGGCCAGTAGCCTTTTACACACAGACCTAAGAAACGAAAATCAAGACCACTCCACAGCCCACTGTGAACAACATACCTAGCACTTAGCAGATAAAATCACTCAGATCCACTCTGGCCTGGATGCTATAAATTGATACAGACCCAGTGGATGTAACTTCGGCTATTGCCTGTCCAGTGATAATGGATCTTTTCACTTTGGAACCCAAGGATGTGGACAGGATTTTTGGAGAGGTAAAAGCCACCACATGTGTGTTAGATCCTTGCCATTCTTAGTTTGTTAAAAAAAGCTAGAGGGATACTTACCGAGTGGGTAGAGGGACTGGTTAGCCGTTTGCGTGCTTATCTGGGGGCCTCACAAGCACGTGGAGAGGAACAGTTTAGAATGGCCAATCTTTTGATATGAAATTATATCTAGTAATCCCTGGGCTCGGACTATAGATCACAGTAACACTGTAAACAGCTGAAGACTTCTCTGTTTTGACAGGCTTTGGAGAACTTATTGTTTAGGGGAAACAAGCCTTGTACAGTGTGCTGGATTTTATATTTGTTACTTTTGCTGTGCTGTGGTGTTTTTATGGTTTATGCTTTTAACTATTTTAATTTTTGATAGTTTCATTAATTTTTTTTTATCTTGTGAATTTTTAACTATTTTTAACCTGTTGTAAGTCACCTTGAGTCCTGAACTGAGAAAAACATGGGATCATCATCATCACCACCACCATCATCATCATCATCATCACCTACAGATGACCTATGATCAACTTATAATAATGTATACCTCTAGCCCACAAGAGAAACAATGTATTTTTAATTTCTCATAGAATCATAGAGTTGGAAGGGGTCCTATGGTCCTCCAGGTCCAATTCACAGCTTGATACAGGATCTCCATCTATAGCACTCCCAGCAGCTGGTTGACAAACCCACACTGGCTCCTAGTAATCATTGCATTGTCATCAAGATACAAGCACACAGACTCCTGTTAAATCTGTTCTAATATTCCTGGTACTGAAGTCAGGCTGACTGCCTTATAGTTTCCTGGATCTCCTTTTTTGCCTTTTTTGAATAGAGAGATTTGCTTGCCTCCAGTACTCTGGCACCTACCTATTCTCCAAGGTTTCTCAAAAATTAGGGCAAGTGGATCTGTGAGCATGTCAGCAAGTCCCTTCGGTACCCAATATTATGTGATGCATATCATCTGGCCCTGCAGATTTGAACTTATTTAGGTTAACTAGATGATCCCTGACTAATACCTTATCAGTCTTGATTTGCAACTTAGATTCCTTGCCAAGGTCTTTGCTGATGCATGGAAGCACACAGTTCTCCTTTGGGGAATAAAACCAAAGTAAAATAGGTATTGAGCAGTTCTGCCTTTTCATTGTGATTTGTTAGCACCTTACCACCAGCAATCCCACCATTTCCTCTGTCATTCTCTTGTTTTGAACATATTTGAAAAAAAAATCCCTTTGTCGTCTCTTGGTTGCCTAGCCAGTCTCAGCTCATTTTGAGTTTTAATTTTCTTTACACTATTCCTGGAAAAGTGGGCTACATGTTTGTATTCTTCCTTGCTGATTTGTCCTTCCTTCCTTCCATTCTTTACATGTGCTCTTTTTTCTTTTCACTTCCTCCTCTAGTTTACTACACAGCCACATTGACTTTTTCAGATGTTTCCCATTCTTCTTCTACCATGGGATTATTTGTAATTGTGCTTTTTGCAGTCCATTCTTCAAAAACTCCCACCTTTGCTGCGTGTCTTTCTCCTTTAGCACGTCCAGTCATGGGATTCTGCCCAGTAATTCCCTGAGCTTGATAAAATCAGCTTTCTTGAAAGCCAAGGTTCTTATTTGATTATGTTCTTCTTTGCCCTGTCCAACAATCACAATTTCTAGCATTACATGGTCACTGTCCCCCAAAGTACTAACTGCTTTGATTCCAGTGACCAACTCTTGGCTATAGGTTAGGATCAAGTCCAGGATTGCCAATCCCCTTATTCCTTCCTATGCCTTTTAAAAGAGGATATTATATGCAAGACACATCAGAGATTTGTTGGACAGTCTGGTCTCCCAGATCTTGGAGTAACTGAAGTTCCCAATAACCACCCATTCTTGTTTCTTGGAGTTTTCTGATATTTGTTTCAGAAAAGCGCCATTCACCATCTCTACTTGGTTTGCAGCCTGTAGCAAACTCCTACCACAGTGGTTTTTGTATTTCTTTCTCCATTTACTTTTTACTCAAATGCTTCCCAGATTTCCAGTTGGATCACTCTCAAGAATTTGTGTATAAATGCTACTTCTTCTCTTTTCTTCCCGATCTATTCTTTTTGAACAGATTATATCCTTCATTTGTTATATTCTAATCATGAGAGTCATCCCACCAAGTTTCAGTTATATCTATAAAGTCATATTTTACCTTCCTGCACTTGCATTGGCATATAGGGTTGTTCTTCTCATCTTTTACTCTACTGAGAGTTTTACTGTGGTTCCTATTCTCTCCCTCAGCTTCTCCTCTAGAATTCATATTCCCTGTGTTTAGAGCCTATTTTGGGGCAGATGTTTATGCTATCATCTCCAGCCCAGCAAGGATTTAGTTTAAAGCCCTCTCGATCAGATTCACCATGCTTTTGCCAATGATATTCTTCCCAGTCTTTGTGAGGCGTAGCCCATTTGTGAAGACAATGGTACCAGAAGCCAAATCTCTCTTGTTGACAAAGGACAGTTGAATGTTGCCAGTCATTCACTCACAGTATGTTCCTGACCTTGTGTGGTCCTTTGTCTTTCATTGCTAGAATTGGTGAGAATACCAACTGTGCCTCTGAACTCTTCATTTTCCTGCCTAGGGCTTCATAGTCCAAGGTGATTTGCTCAAATGTGTCCTCTGCAGTGCCATTGGTGCCCACATGAATTAGAAGAAATGGGTACTGCTCTGTGTTGTTGGCGAGCTTTGACAACTTGTTGGCAACATCCTGGATATGTGCACCAGGAAGACAATACACTTCCTGATTCATCTTGTCCCTCTGGCACACAGCTCCCTCTATACCCCTGAGCAACCCTATCACCAGCACATTTCTTTTCTTCTTGCTGCAGTTGGTGGTTAGGTTGGCTCCTCCTTTGGCATGCAGTGTCTCTTGCTGCTGGTCTCCTGTTGCACCTGTTCACCACCATATCCTCAGGAAGATTAGGAAGTGATTGCTTAGTTGGAACAATTCCAAATCCCTTGTGTACGGTCTGTTCCTGATGGTGACTCTCCTCCAGAGTGCTCCCTCAGTGTTACAACCCTCTTCATTGTAAGGAGCAGTTTCTTCCTGTTGGTTCTGTAGGATCAATTCTCTCTCTCTTCTATTGAGGAAGTCCTTGTGTTCCCTGATGGGTTGAAAATGTC